>VWYK01062292.1:70034-95537 GCA_013399775.1 Semnornis frantzii | reverse complement strand
GACCATGAGTTGTTTGTCCTCTAGGGTACAGTATTCCTCAGCAGTGCAAAAGTAGTGTGCCTGTCTAAACTCTGTTCTTGAGGTACATGTATACAGTTTGTTTGGCCTATGATCTAGAGTGTTTCCCATTACCTGCAACAAAACTTAACAAAAGAAGATGAATGAGTTTAATGCAATGGTTTCACCAGTGACTCAGGGATATGCAGTTCATTTAGTTTGCCTCAGTAAAAATGATACACAGGTCAGGTCTTATTTGTGGCCCACATTCATACTGAGGCCATGTTGTTTTGTATGCGATGTGCAGTACTTGGATGAGAGATGGAAGTAGCTAGAATGAGGACAAGGTTGGAAAAGGCTGCACAGCACTGCAGCGTCTTTTGTCACGTGTGTGCATCACCACAGAAGGGTAATGGCAGGAGATGAGCAAACCTGCTAGCTGACCACCAGGTTCTGCCAGAATACTTGCATGAATAAAGGCTGACGTTGGAGGCTTTCTAGTGTCCAGTGATTTCTGCTGGAGTGATACCTCACTCTCCTAGTGGGAAGTGCTGTTCTAGAGAGATCGTGGGATTGTTTTTATGAAATACAAACGAACTTATGTGGCTACTGAACAGCTGATCTCTAGAACTCCTTTTGTAACTTAAGAATTTTTACATCCTGATCATGCTCTGACTTGGAGTGTTTTATTTTGTCTTCCAGAAGCATTGTGTATTATCACTCAGAGAAGACATCCTTCACTGTTTCCTCCCCAGAACTGGTCTTTATATAACCAAGTGGGGTCCAATAGTTTGTTGTATTTTAATGTCAGAAACAAACAATCCCTCCAGGAATGTTGAAAGGTTTCACTTGCTGTGTTTATAAAACTCTATTTTACAGGCAGATGTGAGCACTGATTTGGTGTTTGTAGCTGGTGCAGTGTGTGTACAGTTCACTGGCCAATGCAGCACATTCTCATGTGTTACATTGTTTAGGAGGAAATTTAGATGTAAAGACTGCAAGACAAAAGACAGTTCCTTTACAGTTTATTTGCTTCTCCTGGCTTTGAATTTTCTGCTTTGTTCAGGTTCTTCCTGGCCAACAGCCTATAAAAAAGCTATTTATGCAGTAAATTTTTGCATGGCTTGATAAACAGATGCTGGAATTGCAGGAAACTGGCTGTTTGTTATTTACAGTCTCTGCAACTTTCTCCTTATTAACTTGCATTATCAAAGGTAGACTCTTACCAACTGAAACAACTGCTAGGTGGAAGTAGGTTGAGACTTCAAGGACAATTGTGTCATTACCTAACAGCCTGTTAGGCTTCTTGTGAGCAATGCTTGTTGGTAGATCTGGCTTTATATTTATTTTGTAAAGGACTTCAAAACAAGTATTCAGAACACAAAGATCTCTTTGCACTAGCACTGAAACACCTATCTCTAGGGAAACTGTATCCTTTTATTTTTTTTTTTTCTTTTTGTGGGCATGCTTCGGCTCCTATCCAAATGTGCACAAGCTGTTCTTGCCACACTTGTGGATGCATGTGCATAATGTGGTGTATAATTAAGCTGATGTTTTTGCAGCCTCGTGATGTGAATGTGCAGCTCTTCATTTCAGTCCACAGATGCACATGTGCATTTTCATCAGCCAGTCTTGGCGATTTCCCCCAAACCAGTATATGTTGAGGGATAACAGAAACTGCTGATTCTTGGTCTTGAGCTCATCCTCCTTCAATTGTTTGCCTTTTAGACAAAATAATCTTTTCTCTCTTGGGTTTTGCCTACTTTGGAGATTGGTGCTAAGCAGTAGAAACTTAATCAGCATTTGCTGGTTTAGTCTCCTTGCAGAAGTACTACTAAACTTTCTTACAACTGAAAAAGAGATTAGCTACTGAATTGGAGTGAAAACTTACTTTAAAGGCCTAGCTTTTGGGATAGGCAACAATTTGTGGCACACCGTTAGATCCTTCATTTCCCTTGTTAAAGGAACAGTACCAACTTTCTACCATGCATCCCCTACCCCTGCAATTTGTTGTATTTCCCACATGTGGAAGGTAGGCAGTAAGGACTGGGCTTTGCCACAATTTTTGTTATTTCTGTAGCAGCTCCCTATAAGAATGCCCTATAGAAAGCTGACTGCTTTCAGAGTGGTTAGCTGAAAATAGATTGAGTCAGTGGTCAACTTGCTTTCTGCCATCAGGAAGAATCAGAGAAAAAATCCTGTCTTAAGAAGCTGTTCTTGTTTTGTGCAACTTGGAAGCTCACTGCTGCTGAGGACACAGAAGCCAGTTAAGAAGTGGTCAGCTTTCCAGGGAATGCAGGTGGTCAGTACCAAGCCACAGCAGTAAATGTTTTTGTGTGCCAGTTCTTACTGCAGTTAATAGGTAGTAACATTACAAACTGGGAGTTCACTTATTTGCTACTTATCAATGTATTCAGCATAACATACCTCCTGTGTAGGATGTCTTTGCCTGTTTTTCTGTGCTGATGGGTTTTGAAACTCATCTGAAAGTAGAGACTGGGATGTCTTCACAGCGACCAGACTGAGAGATCCTATCCATGGCTAATGACTGAGCTGCCATTTCAGATTAAACATGCCCTCAGCACAGTGACTTTTAATACTGTGTTAACAAATTATTTACTACTTGCAAATTATTTTTTTAAGCAATTGCTAATACGTAAAAGTACGTTGCCTTCAGTATGGCTAAACTTTATGAAAAGGAAGAAACAAAAAGCCTTGATTGTTTACTAGATGGTAATGTTTTTCTTTTTTAGTTGATCTACTGTAATTTTATGCTCTAAATTAATTCAACCCTGGTTCATTTTATTTACCGCTCCCAAATGGCCTTACCCTTACCCGTGTTTTTGGTAGTTATGCAGGTTGGTCAGGTGGGCTTAATACTTTTTTTTTACTCAAGCTAATGAAATACATTATGGATCACACACTTCTATAGCTCACTCTGTTTGATAGAGGGTCTGGGTCTCTTTCGCTCCAAGTCTCTGCTTATCCCTGTCATCTCAGGACTAGTATCATGTAACAGTCTGAACTTGTATGCTTTCCTAGACTCTCACCTCCCATGCTGCTCTTTGTAGACTTTTAAATCCCATTCCCCAAGGCAGTGAGACCTCATATCAGTAGGCAAGAAAGCCTGAGCTTTTCACTGTCAGAACTGTGCTATCTGACATAAATGTATCTAGGCCAATTTCCTTAGAGCTGATGGGTTCCTAGCAAGGCAAAGAAATTTCCTATGTTTTTGTTGGGTTTAATGTCCAGGCCTCTTCACACTTACCAGGTGTCAGAAGAAGGACATTTATCATAGATTAAAATTCTGTTTCTTCTTCAAAATCTTTCCCTGCCACTCTCCCGATATGCAGCTGCATTACAGAGTTTAATATAAGCAGGTTTAATTTTTCAGACATGAAGATAATGCACTAGAAACTTCCTGTCACTTTCCTGCTAAATTATGGGGGGGTTAAAATTATTTTTCTGCCACTTTTAAAAATACTGAATTTTTATTTCCTTGCCACTGTCAGTGTGCTGGAAAGCATCTCCAGTGTGCTCTTTACCCTGAGGGGCTTCGAAGGATGTTCCCATATCCTGCAGTATGTGAACTCCATAGATTAAACTGCCTACTTGTTTTTTTGTGATACTGAATGTAACTGGATCAAGTTAGTTCAGAATTCAAAATCCAGTTCAGGGTTGCCTGTGTGTCCATTAGGCTGGGTGAGGGAGGTCGCACCTGTTTCTGTGGACAGTGAGAGGGCCGGGAATCTATCCCACTGCATTTGACTCTCCAAGTGAAGTCACCTTTCTTCTGTTTGCCAGCACATTGACTAACAGAGACCTTTGAGCACATGGTCAAACCAGGGCCTGAATTCAGCCACCAGTGACAATGAAGAGCTCAACAGTTCTGCCCATGCAGCCTGGTTGGGCAGTGACACTGCTGCTAAGGCCAGTCAGGCCAGCAGCATGGGAAAGGAATCTTTTTCTCCAAAATCCACTCTGCGTCCAGGATGTGCCCAGAGTCTAAACAACAGCTGCAAACATGTATTTTCATATCTCCCTTTCCAATCTTGGGACAGCTCCAGGTTGAACAATGGCCATTGGATTGTCTTATTTTCTGGCTAAAGAGAGACAATGGGAGTTAATACCAGCAAAGTTACTCTGTGTAGCTCAAGGACAATTACTGTAATAAGAAGAGGACATTTTCAAGGAACTCTCAGGGAACAAAAAGCCCCAAGGCCTTGTGCTGTGGCTCTTCTCTGGAAGTGTTAGCTGCACTGTGTGCCCACCCAGCACATGCTTCAGGTCTGCACCTGAGCTGAGCCTGCAGAGCCATGACAACCAATGCCAAAGAGGAGGGTTATTTGTTCCCTTTGGGGTTTTGGACACCCTTACAAGGGCTGGCAAGGCCACAGACCATAATGTGCTTGTCTGTGTGCAGGGCAAAGAGGTGACATGTTTAAGGGGAGGAAGAAAAGCAAAGAAACCCCAGTACCATCAAATTTAAAAATGAGGAATTAAAAACATAGTAGAATCGTAGAACGGCTTAGGTTGGAACCAACCTCAGATCATCTACTCCAACTTGTCTGAACTGCAGAGTTCATACCACTGCATCTGTCCTGCTGGCCCAGGAGCTGAGCCAAAGGCCATCTGAGCAACCAAGTCTCCTAGGACTTCCCATGCCTATAAGAGTATTAGGGAATGACGGTGCTAAGCTGGAATCTGTCTTCCCACTCTCGTATTTTAAAGTGCTGCTGGGGTGTCTAATAACTCTTTTTCTTCTTCATTCCGTCGTGTGTCCGTTCGGCAGTCCCCGTCCCCTCCCACCCCCGAGTGTGCAACTTTTGGTATAAACATATTTGGGTACAATGCAGAAGCTCTTTTTTGCATGTATTTCTGGGGCGATGGAGCCTGTGGGCTGTGAAAATGGCTTGGGATGTACAGCAACTATCTGCTGGTGGAAGCCTGTGGGTAGGAGGAAGGCAGGAGGCACGGCTGGTCCCAGCTGCCAGCCTGGAGGCAAGGCTCTGGATGCTGCGCCTGCCGCGCTCCCTGCAGCGGGGCTGGACAGGGGCTGCTTGCTCTCATGGGTGACAGGGCAGGTGCTGGCTGCACACCGGGCTGCGGGACCATCCAGTCCGGCCATGGACGTCAGCACGGGAAGGGGGAGGGAGCCCGGGCCGGCTCCGGCGCCGTTGCTGAGGCAGCAGGAGCCTCGGCAGCATCCCTGAGAGCCAGGCGGGCAAACTCCTCCCTCCCGCTCTCATCTCGTCTCTCCCTGCTTCCTTTGCAAAGATGGCAACCGAGGGGCTGCACGAGAACGAGACCTTGGCATCGCTGAAAAATGAGGCCGAGAGCCTGAAGGGCAAGCTGGAAGAGGAGCGGGCCAAGCTGCACGACGTGGAGCGTGAGTGGGGCCGGGGCAGAGGGCCGCGGGCACCAGCGGCTGCCCCGGGCAGCGAACGAGGCCGCCGCACCACCGGCTCGGCGGGCCTGGCCGCGCCAGGCAGACCGGGAAACGTGCGGCTGCCGCCCCGAAGGGCAGCGCGGCCGGGAGCCGGCCCCGCCTGCCCGGGGAAGGCTGTCATCCAGCTNNNNGCAGCCCCCCGATGTGTGTGGTATCACGGGTCGCTCCGCATCGCCCCGCACCGCCCCGGCCGCGGGGGTTCTGGCCTGCCTCGGGCTGCGCACACGCAGCTGTGCTGCCTTTGAGTGAGGGGAGGCAGGGGAGGGTAAGGGTGTTGACATACACGATGGAGGAGCCTAAGAGGGAACGTTGGTTCCCAAACCAGCTCCTTCGCCCCCTTTTCTGCCAAGGAAGCAACTTCTACGCATCCAGTGCTGATTCAGAGGTGCGGAGTGAGTCAGTGCTCGAGCTGTCAATGCACAGCTCACCCCCATCATCTACAGCTTCAAGGTCTGTGGTTAACCTAACAGCAACGACAGATTGCTGCCTTGCCCTCCCACCCGTGCTCAGGAAAATAAAAGCTACCTCTATTTTTATGGAGCTTCTCAAGTAGGTATTAATTGTACCTAGATAATAAGTACAAAAACCTTTTTATTATTTTATTGTTTTAATTACTCTGATATGACAAATTGCAGGGTGGGTTGGTTTTTTTTTGGTTTTGTTTTTTTTTTTTTTTGAGAAAGACACATAAATTACTGTGTTCTTCTGAAGCCACATAGCTCATTTTATCAGAAATACTAGTGGGTCATTTAAACTTTTATTTCCTCTGTTTTCGTGCCTTAAACATTGAAAAGGAATTGGCCTGTATCTAGTCATTTAGCTTTTAGTGTTTGGTAAGATTGAAGGACTGGCAAATATTTGTAAATTTCAAGTGGAGGAGGGTCGAAAGATTCTTTTGCTGGAGAAAATACAACATTTTCTTGTCACAGTCAGACAATCATATGAGTGTCCTATTAATAGGGCTCATTAAACAAATGGAGATGACCTCATTACAGAAATGTTCCATAAATCATTATATTTCTACAACAAAATTTCTGCATCAGAAGTAGCGGGCCTCTGTTCAAGACATCTTAAGCATATTCTTAAATCCATTTTTGCTCTAAGAGTTTTACCTGCAATTGCAGCAACGCTGCAACTGCATATGTCATTGACAGTTTTAAGATGTTTGTGTCTTTGTCATATGTGAAATCTGTAAGTGTATGTTGGAAGGCTGTTCGCATAGCCATGGCATGATTTCTGTGAACTCTTAGGCTGCTATAGAGCAGTGCTCGCTCATGATATTTTATACCATTCATTCTCTGTCAGAGCCTGTTTGCACTTAAATTAGCCTCCAGAACTATTTCTGCAGAGATTGTAAGTTTCTAGTGGGTTTTCTGGTGGCTTTTGGTTTTTTTCTTCTTTTAGTCTAAAACTGTATCTTTTGCAATTTTTTTTGCTCTGATTGTGACTTTCCCTCTATGGTTCCCAAAACAAACAGCTGGCTGAACTAGGATTGCCCTTATTTGTTCAACTGGTTTTGAACAGCAGCTTCCAAAAATGTGGACAAAGGAAATGCCAAACGTGCATTTGATTTGCAATCACACAATTTTGAGGATTCAATTCTATTGCTTAAAACTTTATGTGTAACTAGAATACCTAACAGAACACAAACAGAACAGTTTATTCTGTTCATGCAATCTGTAACTTTTTGAGACCATTAGAACCAAATGACTTCATGCACAGGAAAGATCAAAAACACAATAATATTAGCATTGAACCCACACCTCCTGTTTAGGCCAAACAATTTATTTTAGTAAAAAAAGCCTGTTTTATCTGGGCCTTTGTAGAACCACTCAGGCTACTTAGTAGCTTTAGCTAATCTACTTGTGTGAGTGCATAATTTTTAGCTATCTTGAAATAAATTTGAGAATGCTTCAAAATAATTATCTGGCTCTAAAACCTGTGCTGGGCGAGTGCAGGGTTGTTGTGGCTGCGGTTGGAGATAAGCATCCTCAGAGAATCAGTAAGGCTAAAACCAGACAATTCCACAGAGTCTCGGCTGTGTTGACATAATGGAAACACTTTGTCCTTTGTCTGTGAAACATTTGTTTTTTTCAGATATGTTCTGGACGCAAGCATCTCTCCAGATGCCATAATAACCCCCTGTCCTGTGTTTTCATCTCTTGTGAGTGGATCATTTGGCAGATTTCCACAGGCAAAAGTAGGGGAAATGTATTTTTTCCTCAGTGGGTTTATATGGCACTTTCTCAGAAACTTTCTTCTGATCTCCTGATAGAGATGATATGGACAAATTGTCAGGAATGGTGGACAGTACTTGTCCTCTGCCTGATTGAGACTGGTCAACCAGAGATTCCAGGTGAGGATATTATTCTGGCACAGCTGGTAGGACTAATCCACTAGAAATCAGTCTCTGTCTTAGGCAGAAATTGCTCCCCTGACCTCGTGCCAGGGAATGATCTCAAATTTCAGGATAGAATCATAGAATCAACCAGGAAGAGACCTCCAAGATCATCCAGCCCNAGCAATGAGGTCTGCCCTGAGCCTCCTCTTTTCCAGGCTGCACACTCCCAGCTCCCTCAGCCTCTCCTCACAGGCTCTGGGCCACTCACCAGCTTTGTCACCCTTCTCTGAACACATTCCAGTGCCTCAACATCTCTCTTGAATTGAGTGGCCCAGAACTGGACACAGCACTCAAGGTGTGGCCTGTCCGGTGCTGAGTACAGGGACAGAATAACCTCCCTTGTCCTGGCCACACTGTTACTGATCCAGGCCAGGATGCCATTGGCTCTCCTGGGCACAATGCTGGCTTATGTTCACCCTGCTATCTACCAGCACCCCCAGTTCCCTTTCTGACTGGCTGCTCTCCAGCCACTCTGTGCCCAGCCTGTAGCACTGCTTGGGGTTGTTGTGGCCAAAGTGTAGAACCCTGCACTTAGCCTTGTTAAATCTCCCAATTGGCAGAGGCCAATGGGACCCATCCAGCCTGTCGAGGTCCCTCTGCAGGGCCCTCCTACCCTCCAACAGATTAACACCTGCTCCTAACTTTGTGTCGTCTGCAAATTCACTGATGATGGACTCAATCCCCTGGTCCAGATCATCAGTGACGATATTGAACAGGATCAGACCCAGCACTGATCCTTGGGGGACACCACTAGTGACAGCTGCCAACTGGATATGGCACCATTCACTACCACTCTCTGAGCCCAGTCCTCCAGCCAGTTCTTGCCTGGCACTGAGGTTAGTGTCTCACTGTGACAGCTCTTCCTAGCCCAGGAGCTTTTTTGCAGCTCTAGAAAAGTGGCAGAGGTTGGAGCGGCAATGCATTCCCACAGCAATCACCTGTCATGGGGTGTAGAACTCTGCCTCTAGCATGGCATTGAAAAGCTTAAGATATCTTCTTTCTTTCATTAAAGCATCTTCATTAAAGCATGTGAGCTTCTGCATTTATTTCAAAAGGCTTGAGTTAGGCATTGCCATTAGCTGACAGCAGCTGGATCATCTTAGGTTTCAGCATGGACAAACACAACACAGGGAAACGCTGAAGGCATAGACTCTGTTGAGAAGCTGAACAGTGCACTTCTAATGAAAACGCCAAGCTTCCCTGCTCACCTGGAGCTGTGTCCTAGCCCTTAATTATTCCCTGCACACCAGAGAGGGTGGTACAGCAGAGAAGTCTCCAGGATCAGTGGCTAGTACGTGTGTCACACTGTGCTGTCAGAGCTGACTTGCAGCTGGGAGTCTCACATCCAGAACAAGTGTTTTACCAGTGAAATGCTGGAGGTTTGATGCTTGCCCTCATTTTTTTGTATGATTTTTCTTCCAATGTCCAGTAGTGATCTTCACTTCTGATTAGTACCTTGTGGTATGTGTTAGGCTAGAGACTGTCTATTTTCAAGTCTCATTCAGACTGAGGATTTCCCAACAGGAGGGGACAAAGGGATTATCTGTTTCACAGTTATACTTGAGTGCCATGGTTTGCAAGAGCTTCAGCTGCTGAATTCAAGCCCTGAGTAAATTAATTCTTACCTTTATCTGGTGAATATGTTAATGTATTGCCTGCCTTAGTTTTACCACCTGCCAGCTCTGAAGCAGAGTTCGTTGGTGTGCACCATGGCCTCAATCTTCACAGTCACTCCTCCAAGTGTCATTACCGATAAACACAGGGACTTGCCAGGGCAGAGCTTTGATAGGGGGCTCTCTAACTGTCAGCTGTTTGCAGTTCACCAGGTAGCAGAGCGTGTGGAGGCACTGGGCCAGTTTGTGATGAAGACCAGGAGAACCCTGAAGGGCCATGGAAATAAAGTTCTCTGCATGGACTGGTGTAAAGACAAGAGAAGGATTGTGAGCTCTTCCCAGGTATGCTGTTGGGCAGATGTTTTTCAAAGCTAGTGCTGGGCATGGTACAAATCCTTTGGCTGTGCTGTGCACCACTCTTTGCAGATGATACCTGCATATAAAGTAAATGTTTTCAAGATGCCCTTAAAGCAGTTTATTGGCAACTTGTTTATTCAGAGAGCACAAATCCAAGTGTCAGATCATTGCTATGTCATCGCTAAAACCCTATTTTCCCTATATTCTCTACTGCAATGGAACAGAGAGAACTTAATGTGAGACCACTTTTATTTCATTATTATTTACAGATAAAATATTTAGCAGCAATTTCAATGTACGCGTTTAGAGAAAATCATCAGGAAAAGGGAAGAAGTGTTGATTCTTCTAGACATTTCTGTGCAAAGAAATTTCTTCAGCAGTCTATATGATTGCTGCAACCTTAAAAACTTCAAACATCCTGCTAAAATTACCTCATTTACTTGGGCATTTTGAGAAACAGTCCTAACACCTGCTCAAGACCAGTCTCATGAGCTGGAGGAGGTAATGAGATAATTACTTTTTAGATCCCCTGGTTCATCCTGAGCCCAGTATGGCAAGTGAGTGAGCTTGTTGCATCCCACAGCTGTTCACTGACCTATATGAAATCTGTCAGGGGTCTCACTTGAGGGATAAAAATAGACAATCTGCATTGCAAGCCACCTTCAGTTACTGTGAATTTTTACCATTCATGGTGATCTCAGCAAAGAGAAAATCTTTAAATAATTAATAGCACATTTTTTAAAGAGGTTAAAACAGCAGTGTTTAGATCAGAAAGCGCAACAGGCAAGTTGTGCTGCATTTTTGCATTTTTAACTCTCGAGAACTTAGTTCAGGTGCTACAGCAATTGTTGCTTAGTATTAAACTTTGCTTTCATGATGAGGGAAGGATAAGCATTACACATATAAGGCAAAGCAGCTGGCATGAGTGTGCCTGCCAAACATAAAATGATTGTCTTGATGTCTGTGAAGGGTTCTTATGAAGCTTGTTCAGCAGATTGTATCCATGGATAATGACAATTAAGCAAGCGTGAGAAGGGAAAATTGGGAAAACACAGGAGAATGAAGATGTGTAAGTAGTGCCATATCCATAAAGAGTCCTTGTGAGTGCTGCTAACTTAGCAAGTGATTTGCAATACAGGTCACCTCTTGCATTTGTAAGACCTTACACTTAGCCACTGACATCTCTCTTGGGAAAGGTGGCCAACTTTGCAGGTGGTGATTCCAGGGTGGGAGAAACACATCATGCCTGAAAGGAGGCAGGTGAAGGCTCACCAGTGGCAGTTTTTTGACGAGGTTGTCCTGCCCACAGTGTGTGCTGTGACTGCAATGAGTTCTCATAATCCTGCTAAACATGGGAAGAAAAAAAAAAAAAACAAAACCCAAAGGCTTTTTAAGCCAATATCAGTCCTTCAGTAAGGAGGAGGTGTGCTTTTCTTCTGATCAAAGACTGGCACTATGAAAGAATGTGCCCTGCCCTCCGTGCTTCGTTGTGACCCGTTGTGCTGCTGTTAAAATAAAGACAAAGGCTTCATGACATTACAGACTGGAGGATGGAAATGAGTAGCAGAGGTTTCCCCAGATCTGTGGAACAGGGTGACAGCCATGTCTCTGGAAGGCCTCACTTTCTCTCTCTCTGTGTTTTCTTTTAGGATGGGAAAGTGATCGTGTGGGATTCTTTCACTACGAACAAGGTGTGTGAAACCTAAGCAAAAGCTGGATTTCTGTACTGAGGGCAAATGATCGTGAGATTAAGGTGGAGAGCTGAAGGGCTCACAGATGTCACAGGAGGCCGTGGGCAAAGCCTTCCTGGGTAACCCCTGTACCAGGTGCCATGTGTCATTACCTAGCATCCTTCAGCTGTGGTGTTAACCAGGAAATGATTCTGCCATTCCTCCAAGCCCTGCCAGGACTGCCTTGCTGCACTTTGCTCCATACCACTAAGAAAAAACAGCTCGTTTGTAACTGGCTTTTACACACACAGCAGTGGGCACCTTTTGCAACACCTAAGTGAAACATGGTCAGTGACCAGTCTGGAGCTTATGAATAAAATGCAAACATGTCCAGGAGGGACTAGCTGTTCTCTTGCTGCTTTGCTGGCTTCTGCAGTAAGGGTTGTCTCCCCTGCTTTACACGTGAGTTGTATCTGAGGGAAACAACTCTACCTTCCGCTGACCCTGAAAATCTCCCCCAGAATTACTGCTCCACGCTGCTTTCCTTGCATTGATTAGTGAGACAGTGACATCTCAGTTTAAAGAGATGCTGTGTTTCAGGAACATGCAGTGACGATGCCGTGTACCTGGGTGATGGCATGTGCATATGCCCCATCTGGATGTGCCATTGCTTGTGGGTAAGTTTCCAGTTTCCACAGCTACTCAAACAAAGAAGATTGATTTGTACTGGGTGTCCCAATGCCTTCAGATGCTGGCAGATAGCAGTTTGCATGCCTTGCTTGTGCATATAAGGACTACATTCAGGACCTCTGATTGTGTTCCCATAATGGCTCATACGCATTATCTCCACTGACTTCAGTGCAATGACATGTGTGGTGTAAGCATGGAAAATGATCCTCTTTCAGCATTTATATCATGGGTTAGGAACTCTGCATGCGTGCAACTTCCCTGTTACAGTTTGATTGTATGTGTTGGATCTACCTTCTAAGGGAGAGAGGTTTTAACCCTCTTCTTACTTTGCACTCTTTCTTCTGCCATGCAGAGAAGGTTAGTCATTAATGATTAACAGCATGTGAATAGAACTTGTCAAGATGGGGTGGGGAGGAGTAGCTTCATCTTTGATAATCTTCTCCAAGTTTTCCAAGGACTCAGGTTTGAAAAAAATCAGTTTATACAAGGGAGAAAACAAAGAGATGAGATGTTGTCAAAACATCTTTTAAAAAGAGACTGGGTGGATCAGACAGAAAGTAAGCTTGGGGCAAGAGAAGGGAACGAAGGGAGACTTTGCAAATGTAGAAAGCAGCAGACCGAGACAGGGAGGCTTCATAAATGCGTGCGAGGGAGAGTCTGCAAATGGTATATTTTTGACTAAAATTCAGAGAATGGCAAGAGAGCTCTGTCTTCACACTTACAAAAGAGGCAGGGAGGGCATATACGCATTGTGCTACCTAATTATATTTCTGTGGTGCTGTCAGTTAGGTGCTGTGCACCCAGCACCTGTGGTGTGCTGGATCCCAGGGATCAGGGCAGGCCTGATCTGCCACAACTCTAGAAGTGGGTCGGATGCAAGTCAGACCCTTTAGAAAAGAGGCTGACATCTGGCCAGGAAGACACAACTTAGCTGGTGCAACTGTCTAGGAGGGGCACACCAGCTTCAGAGGTCAGTGCTTCTGTTGCCTTTTTTCCCAAATCTTCTAAAAGCCCTGTATTCACCCACCCTGTGTGCTGTACCATCTCTTCCATAGGAGTTAGGTCAAATTTATTAAGGTAGATAAGTAGTGTTGCTCAAATGCTGATCCTCACATTGATGGATGTCAACAGAAAAATGGCAGTTTGGCTGTATGTGAAACATTAACCCGAGGTGACTGCTATGTCACCTCTAAGTTTATACTTTCATGAGGTTTCATTCAGTGCCATTTATAAACTTGATGAGGGTAGAAAATACAGAGGCGCAGCTGTCGCAGCTCTGTGAAGCAGGCAGCCTGGTGAGGCAGCTGGGGCTTCCCTGGCCAGGGAGATCCCACACAGCACAGTACCGGGAAGTCGGTACTTGTGAGGCTTTGGCAGCGCAGCTCTGACAGGTGGTTTCCTTGGTATCACCACTTGCCTTTTGTTGTTGCAGTTTTAACCAGTTCTCTCTGCTATTGCTATTATTGCTCTCTGTAGTGGCCTGGACAACAAGTGTTCTGTGTACCCTCTGACATTTGAGAAAAATGAAAATATGGCTGCAAAGAAGAAGTCGGTTGCAATGCACACAAACTACTTGTCTGCCTGCAGCTTCACTAACTCAGACATGCAGGTAAATGCATTCTCTACCCACTGCTCACCATCCAGCAACACCTAACATGTGGTGCGAGTAACCTGCCTTGCACTTGGGGTATCCAGGGTCATGCCCTGCCCCGTGCAGGGGCTCCTGGAAAACCCTTGCTGGGAATAATGAAGGTGCTTCAGAAGCTGCTGTAAGGACATGTTTCTCACAGCCTGTGGCCAGGCTGTCATGCCCGCACCCTGCAAAGGCCTGTTGCTTCTGCAGAGGGAGCTTACCAGTACCTCTGTGTTCTCTGTTCACTGGGTCTGTACTGTCTTGTGCTTTTAGGAGACTAAACTAATAGGAATGGCTAAAACCCCAGTTTGGCTGTGACTAGACTGGGTATCTGCCATGCCAGCCAACAGAGACTGTTGTTTGCCTGCTTTGTTCCTGGATGCCCATCCAGCTTTGCATTTGTTTTCATTCTTAGTGGATTTTGTTTGTGCTAAGTGAGAGATTTGAGCTTGAGGAAGGCCAGCCCTGTTTGTCCATACAAGCAGTGGTGCGTTCCCTTGAGGGAAAGGTGCTGTCCTCATCTAGAAGCCAGGGATGTTGGAGCACAAAGGCTCACAGTGGGAGAGGATGGTAAACTGGGAACTGAATGCAGATCTTCTGAGACTAGTCCAGCCTTCCTCTGCAATGCATGTCTCATAGACCTCTTTCTCTAGGAACATGAAAGATGATGAAAGGAACCAGGATAATGGTCTTGTCCTCTCTAGTCTTTAAATTTAATTGAAGCTCTGCTCAGTGCAGCTCTGCAGCAAAATAAGTGGCAGAATGGACCATTTTCATTGCTGTCTGTGTCAGCAGAGCTGCTGGAAGAGAATCCCTTGTTCCCTTCTTCCAGATATTGGAGCAATTCTGAAGGAAATATCAGCTCTCATTGCTTCTGTTTCTAGACGTGAGATGCCCAAAAGTATGTTGCTGTGTTGTCATTCTGTGGTATCTGTAAATGTTTCTGAGGTGCTAATTTAAGTCCATTGCCATGGAAACAAGTGATGCACTGAGGCTTGCTTAGCCCTGACCTTACTGTGCAGGAACCCTGCATAATGAGAGCAGGCTAAATTAAGTGGAATGTTTCTGATAGAAAACCAGTATTCTGTCATACATACCTATATGTGTTGTGATTAAAACCTATGAAAGTTAGGTCTTTTTTTTTCTCCACGTTAAATAGCGCAAACTGTACTGACATTGAAGGTAATGCGCTGCCGTTGTTAAATAATACCATAGTGGATTTAGGTGCTTTATATTTGGTGATTCAGAGATTTTTCTGAGGACTTGAAAAATAAATGTTCTCGTGATTGATCGGTTTATAACTGATTGTTTGTGGCACTGCATGTTATTGGAACAAACACTAGCAAGTGGTTTGGCTAAGCTTCTGTTAGGACACTGTTATGTAGGGGATCCTAGAGAATCCCAGATTTCTTATATTTTCCTTGTTACACAACAGCCTCAAAGTTAAAGTTATTCAGCAACTCTGAGGGTGCAGACTGCAAAAAACACTGTGGAGCAGCTTTCCCAGCTTGCTTGTGCGATAGCTCTGCTCTCCCAACATGTGTCACCAAGGAATGTGGCACCTGTCCTGGAGCAGCCCAACCATGTGGCAGAGGTGTTCCCCAGCCCAGTACCCCCCACAGACCCAGCACCCTCTGCTAGATGCTCTGTCTTGCCTGCTCTCTTAAACTACAGTTTGGTTTTCCCTCAGAGGTATGAGAGACAGGATAGGAGTATATGATTTGGTATGCCCATATTTTCCCAAGTAACAAGCAATAGAATAAGAGGAAAATGCTCAAGTTGTGCCAGGAGGGCTTCAAGTTGGACATGAGGACCAGTTTCTTCACAGAAGGAGTTGTCAGACTCTGGAACAGGCTGCACAGGGTAGTGGTGGAGTCACCATGCTTGGATGTATTTAAGAGACCTGTAGATGTGGTGCAGAGAGACACGGTTTAGTGGTTACCCTCTGGCAGTGCAGTGGAAAGAGAAGAGGTCCGTGTGTGATTCATCACTGATTAAAGCCACTCGTGGGCTGTGTGGGTGCTGAAAGAGAGGATCTTATGCTTACTCCTTAGCATGTTCCCACCTGGGCCATGACACGTGCTGAGCTGCAGGGCCAGGCAGCCCACACACCTTGTTCTCAGAGCCCCAGAGCAGACTTGCCAGAGACAGCCTCCCCCCACCTCAGCACGCAGAGAGCTGGGGAGCCTCGCTTCCTAAATTAGGTATCTGCAGCTCTGCCGTGTGATAATACTCCCCACGTGACAGTGCTCCATGAGTATTAATAGCAACAGTTAATTGGCATCTCAAGTGTTTTGCATAGGGCAGGCAGTCATACTCCCAGTATACTCCCCCAGAGCCCCTCCTGCAACTAGACAGAGTCTAATCACAGACATTAATCACAAATTAATTCCTTTCTGGGTTTGACCTTTTTGGGGGATTTTTTAGGTTGGTTTGATCTGCTTTTCAGTAACTATACCCTAAAGCTGAGTCCAGAGCATTTCTCTGTAAGCATTATCTGGAGCTCTATGCTGCCACCTGTGCAGACCCTTCCCTTACACCTTTAGATACTGGAGTCTATTCCCCTCATATCTTTTTAGCAAGCTATTACAAGAGCAAATCCTCAGAGCTGAAAATCTTCATTCCTCAGCCAAGTAAAAATATTCCTCAGAACAGAGAAGTTCATTGATCTAGGCTCAAAAGCTGGCCAGAAAAACAAGTCAGGACTTTCTTTTGCTATTATCAGAGTATTTGTGCCTCTCCTACTGCAGGATTTAGAACAGTCTGTTCCACAGCTTTGCAGACCTCTGTTTATGGGAGGAGTTTTCGGAGCATCTGTCATAGGTGTTCAGTGTTTAGCCTTTGTGCAACTCTGTGAATGGTTTCATGCGGTCTGGTTCATTTTCTTTTTAACTTCTAATTACCCATTGTGATCCCTTCAGTTTCCTCCCAGACCATGAGGAAAACCTGTGTACAAGATTGAGAGGCCTCCTCAGTTCACCCTTAGCTCATTCCACACCAGTGCACAGGGACCCTTTCAACCTACAGAATTGGTAATTGCATAACAGCTTTGGGTGCCAAAGGGAAAATTTGAACAACTGAGTATCAGGATTTAGCCACAATAACAAGTGCTGATCACATGTGCTTTCTGCAAGCACTGTAGCAGATGAGGGAAGCTGTGAGCTACATTCAGCCAATGTGTGCTCAAAGCCTTTTGCACAAATGGTTTTCGACAAGTGAGAGGTGATGGAGTTACCAAACAAATGTCTAGACAGGCTTACTTCCCTTTCAGAAAATCTCTGTCTTAAGCCAAATTAATTTGGTTTAACCTGGCTATTTCAAGCAGAAAAAAAAACATGTAAAGAGGTCAATAGGTATACTTAACTCCAACAGTTCTCTTTACATGAGTTGAATTTCAGCATGGAATGGATAAAATTAAATACAGGGGCAGACAGGAATGCCACTCTGGTTCCACCTGCTTTTTAGAGGATATGGAAGCACTGGTAGATCCTTACTGTCATCAGTTCTGCAAACCCCGCTGTACAGAAGTGACCGTTGTTGAAACACTTCATAGGTATAGCTGTGTCAATACAACTATCTACTCTGGCTTCTTTGCTTAAAGACATAAACTATGCTTAGATTCACACTGGCTTTATGTCTCTGACTTACTGCATATTTCATTAAATTAAAGCTGTCCTGGGTGTATGTGTAGAATGTCAGTTGTTTTTTTGTGAACTTGAAGATCATCTGCTGCTTTTTCTGTTGCAATTCTTCTTGCCACATCCTACAGATCTTGACAGCAAGTGGAGATGGAACTTGTGCTCTGTGGGATGTTGAGAGTGGGCAGCTTCTGCAGAGTTTCCATGGTCATGGAGCTGATGTCTTGTGCCTGGACCTGGCCCCTTCTGAAACGGGAAACACATTTGTCTCTGGGGTAAGCAGGAACTTCTTATCGTAACAGAAAATCAAGGAATGTGGGAGAGAAAAGGCAGCAAAGCAGGAAGCTCATGATCTTCTTGAGTGCTGGAGTATGTGTTGGAAGCCCCAGTGCAATCCACTCATTGCAAGCACATTTTCCAAGCTGGAGCAAATTAAACCCCTGACTGTGGGGTCAAACCCACCCAGCCAGTCTGACTGCAGTTCTGCTTACTTAGCAAATTCCACTCTACACCAAAGCAATCCAGCCTGAGATCAAAACAACGCCTCTCCCGGGAAAGGCTGAATTAGAGCAGTGGGCTCATACTGCAGAGGAGGTATGAGCTCTGTGGACAGGAGCCCAGCACAGCCAATGACTTCCCACACTTGGCTTCTTTCTTATGCCCATCTCTCTGGAGTTGGATGAAGTGTGCCCAGTGGCTGCTCAGGGCATTGAAGTGGGGCTGCAGATAGTGTGTGTGCTACTATGTCACTCAACTGCTCCCCAGAAGCCAAGGGGTAGTTTGGATGCTGCCTAAACCATACAAGTCGGAGCAGAGAGATGATGAGGTGTGGCCACATCTTCAGCTGTTGCTGAGTCCCATGTGCCTTCCAGCAGTACTAGAAGCATTTAAAGCTCCTTCATCAGTTGAGCACTGCCCAGTCCCAGTCCTGGCCTAGTAGAACACACAGACCACACTGGGGCTGTAGGATTGGTCTGGGAAAGTACCCAGGGCATCTTCCAAATCTTGTCCTGCTGCTAAAGGGTTGTTGCTGGACAATCAACCATTGGCTTGCAGCCTGGCAGTGAGGCAGGCAAGGCATAAAGGTGACTGGGATGGGACTTAACTCCTTTTCAGGGTGGTCCTGGTCTTTCCCATATCAGATGATGAGTGTGCAGGAGCCAAGAGATGACCTCTCTTATTGGAGGCAGGTTGCTACCAGTAACATTTCTGAAGGTACTTGGTTTCTGAGCACCAGCAGCACTGGCCTAGGGATGGTCCTGTGCTTGCTGATGGAAGTGGCTGTTGTGCCAGAGAGTCCTGACCACAGAGTAGACGATTTCACTTGTACTTAAAATCGTGGTCCCATCCCTACACAATAAGCCCAGATCTCTTCTTATGGCTCTTTTATCAAATCTGGCTGGTCCAGCAGGAGCAGAATCCAGCACACTGGCCCAGTTTGCCTGCTGCTAGCACAGCTGCTCTGAAGCGTGACTGAAAGCTAATTCCTTTGAGTGCATTACTCCTGCTGAGCTTTGCTGCCACTGAGGTTGCTTCCCAGAAAGGATAGATTCATTCTCCCTGGGAACAGCTCAGCTTATTATAGGGCAAAGAATCACAAGCAGCTATGCTGCTGCTAAGAGAATATGTTGTACTTGTGTCCGTGTTGCAGCTTGGGCATGTCCATGCTTACAGGGACTTGCTTAATTCATCACATGCGAAATACCGCTTGTATCCGAAGTTGTGTCAGTGCAGGTGTAGCCAAAACAGTGCAGCCTGAAAGTATGGTGGCAGAGAGAGACTGCCTGTGCATGCTGTCTATGCAATAGAGTAACTTGTGGCTGGAATAAGCAGTGCCAATGCATCAGCTTGCAGACTGGGGGCTGTTCCATTTAACCATGTAAGTGAAAATCCCAGCCCTCCTGGGTGAGGTCAGGGCTGCCACTCAGGCTGTTGTGCTCAGTGCTCTTTGAGCACTCTTCCTTGGGGTGAGTTGGATAGTACTCAGGGGCCCCTCTCTCTGCAGATAGGTTCTGGGTTCTCCTAAACCTTAGGAGTTAAAGCACCAGCTTGTCAGACTGGAATTGCCCCCAAACTCCCAGAGAGGTCAGTAAGAACAGTGCACATGGAAGCAATATTAAAGGCTGGGACTTGGGCTGTGGTGGGCCTTCAGAGAGAAATATGCTGAATCTCAAATGTTGTCTGTCCTGTTTGGTGTCCCCTGCACAGAAAACATAACTCAATACAGAGACATTACCTCTTCTAAATAATGACAGCATTAGTGAAAAAAAAATGGGATTTCATGTTAACAAGAGAATTTAAAAAAAAAGAGAGAGAAGTATGTGAACTGTGAAGAGACTGTTTAATTAGTAATATTTGCTTAAAAGTAAATAAGATGTGTGATATGTCTGCTGGGCAAGACATGCTAGCTTGGCAGAAGCAGCAGCCCTATGCTCTGCTTCCCACATAGGCACAGGGAGGCTGAGCCCCCTGGAGCTGAACCTCCATGTGGCCTGCCCTTCAATTGGCTCATAAAGTCACACTTAGAAGAAAAGTCTGTGTTCTTGTTCCTGTCACCATGAGATACTTCCTGCCCTGAGGATGTTGCAGACTACCTGGGCTAAAGCCCCTTGCCCAGAGGACTCAGGGTGCTGAGCACCTTGCAGCAAGCATCAGATGCTAAATGAGCAACTTGGAAGGGCAGGTTAAAACCTAACCATGAGATGAAAATCTACTTACTACGCTTCTTCTCTCATCCCAACCATGCCACTGAGCACCTGAGTGCAGAGCAAGGCAGGAGTTAACTCTGATAGGAAGCTGGGCAAGAGACCATCCTGATACACATTTTATTTTCTATTTCAGTGTATGAAAAGGATTAGTTATAAAACTTTAAATGCTGGGTATTAATATTTTACATCGGGCATGTTAAGTGGTAAGGGAATGAGTCAGTTTTGCAGCTCTGTGGCACCCTGGGATGGCAGACAGGTATGGCAGCAGCATGAGCTGAGCAGGGCTGTGAGTGCTGGTTAGTATGGGACCTGCACAAACCCCCAGGCCTGCCTAACCTCTGTGCTGCTTGGATGAGGCCATAGCCTTCCTGGCACACTCTGCTCCTGACTGCAACTGCACCCGGCTTCAGGATACCAGTACAGCCAGTGATCAGGCCCAGAGGGGTGATGTTCAGAGGGTAGCTAGGCTTCATGACATGTTTCGGGCACTGAGAGCTGAATGTCTCCATCTGCATAGCCATAGTGATTTTTTTTTTTGTCTTACTAGGGATGTGACAAGAAAGCCATGGTCTGGGATATGCGGTCTGGTCAGTGCATCCAGTCATTTGAAACCCACGATTCTGATATCAACAGTGTCAGGTCAGTATGTTTCTAGGAGAGGACACATTTGTGATCTTGAGCAATGTGTTGGTTCTATTTTTGAAGACTGATTTCATCCAAGTAATGTAATGTGTTCTGGTCTTTTTTTCGCTCCTACACAGATATTACCCAAGTGGAGATGCTTTTGCCTCTGGATCAGATGATGCCACGGTATGTCAGTTCCACAACCTAATTTAGGGAAGTTCTGTTACTTCCTAAGTCAGATTTTCCTGAAAGACTAGGTCACATCCAGAGAGGGTTTTTAAATGACTAAACTGAACCTGTGACCCAAAGTTGCAGAAATAATAATGCTATAATGTGATATATTATATACTCTATTATGTGCTTTTATATATATATTATATATATATATTGTAAAAAATACTGTAAGGAAGAATCTAGTAATGCTTTGTAGGTCACCTCTGCAAACTGTTCTACATGATGCACTGTCCAAACATTAAATTCAGACTTTCTATGTTTTTAAGTTTCATGGTTTCAAAGCTATTTGTCACAGTGGAAGAGATCTGGCTTTGTATAGTCACAGCATGAGAGTAACCATATTAAATGGTGTAGCTTGTGTCAGAAGGAGCAGCACAATGCAAGAGCATGGGGGAACCCACATAGGAGTGCAGACACCCCAGCAAGCAGAGGGGCTGTGGACTCAGCATGGAGCTATGGGCAGACTTGGTGAGCTGGCAGCTCTGCGCATCCTGGAGCACAGCCCCAGGGTGGCCTGGGCCAAGTACATCTCTCCTGTCAGCCTGACTTACTTGCTGCAGTGAGTCATCCTAGATGATACGGTAACTCTTACTGCACCGTACTTACCTGGGAGCAAGCAGCTAGGAGGGGCAGGGTATGTATTAACAGGTAATTTTAGTCAGCACATTTTATGCAAAACACCACTTATCTGCTGGTGTCTTCAAGCTCCTCAGTGATACACAGGGCTGGGTTTTGCTTGCAGATGGTGGATCCCCATGGGGACCAGGCTCTGCTTGTAGGACAGCCCTGCAGGGACTGAGCTGGCAGTTAAGTGTAACTTGAGAGCAGATGTTTGGGAGGCACCTGGCACCTCGTTTCTCCTGTTTATTTAAACATCACATGTTGTTGCATGACTCTTCCTGAAGTACTCTGCTCTCAGAGCATGTTTTGAGTCTGCTCCGGTACTAGCTAAATTCAGTAGAAAGATTCGCTGCACCTTCCGAGGCTCCTCTGGAGAGAATGTACACTGCTTTTTGGTCTTAAAAGCTGCAGTTATAAATTAATACTTCCACCTCTGTGGTAAGCCCAGTAGCTCTCTGCATGTTTGAATTCAGTACTGTGAGCACTTGAGACGCTGAGAGAGTGAGGTAGAGAGATTGTCTATCATTAAATTCTAATGACAGCACTCTCTTTTTATGCCAAATACCACAGGCTGTGGACTCCTGTACTTATTAAATTATTTGATGAGGTTTTTCTCTCTTACCTATTCCTGACACTCCTGACTTGAGCAGGAGAATGGGAAATTCTGTCTCCATACTTTTGACAGAGGTTTTGGCAGTTTCCATCTTCTTTAAATGAAGAGGTTGCTGTTTTCAGCCTTAGGGACAGATACATTCACTGGTACAGTGACAGACACACTCACTCCTTGACCTGATTTGTATACTTAGGGATTCCAAGGAACAGATAATCCTGACTGTACGGAAGGAAGCCATAAAAGTGTGCTCACGTGGCAGTGTTGTCACCTGCAGTGACCCAAACTCCCTATCAGAACAGACTGATGGAATTATTCACCAGTGTGGAGCACTGGGAGACCTGGAATTCACATGCCTGGCAGCTCCACACCGCCCTGCAAATGAAACAGCCTCTCCTTTATGTGCAGGCTTGAGTACCTGCCGGTTTTCATTAGTAAGGTTTGCTAATTTGAAGACTTATCTGGCCAGTGTTTACTTAAACTCAACTTACTGAGGAAGGCTTTCAGTTCAAATAGTTTCAAAAATGTATTTTGATTTCAGGGCTAACTGGCAATGAAGTCTGCTCTGACTAAACATTATTTCCATGTTAAACAAGTCTAAATATGCAGGCAAATGATGAAAGCAGGAAGTGCAGGTTGTAGAGGCGGTTGGGGATTTTCCATTAGAAATTAAAATCAAAGATCTGTATTCAAAAAATTGCATTATTTCACTTGCATTGTTTTCATGTAGGTTTTTCATACAGAGAGGCCTCATGGAAGGGCAGTGGCTATTTGTTATCCTGTGTCACTCAGAGCAAGGGCGACCATCAAGGTTTTCCTGTGCCAAGTGACTCTCTAAGCACTGTGTCATGTGGTCTGTGTCCTCAAAGATGACTAGAGATTTACCCCTCTCTCACTTAGACTACACCTGTGCCTAAACTGTTGTCTTTAGAGACTGTCTCCCCAAGCACACCCCCAGCAACGGGAGGCCCTAATATGTAGGAAACTACAGTGGGGGAACCAGAGCATGGGGGGGGACTTTCAGTAGGTAGCCACAGTGCAAAGCCTGCCATCCATCTCTATAGCAGAACAGGCAGAAGGCTCAGAGAAGTGGCTTGGAAAAGCAAGTTTTTTACTCAATTTATACAAAACAGTTTTGCTTTGCTTATACCCCTGTTAAACCCCAGAGGAGTCCCAGTTAGAGCAGACAGAGGTATCGGAAGGAAAAAAGGCAAGTGAGCATCCACTTCCCAGGATGCCCCTTGGGCTGTGGTTTCCCACTCCCATTTTTTTCAGTGAAATGTAGTAGCCACTGACTGCAGCCTTTACTCAAGCCTGTGTGTTGGTTTGGTTTTTTTAATCCTAGTGTCGTTTGTATGACCTCCGCGCGGACAGAGAAGTAGCAATATACTCCAAAGAGAGCATCATTTTTGGAGCATCCAGTGTGGACTTTTCTCTCAGTGGTGAGACCCAAACTTTGGAGGTTATCTTACTGTTGGGATTCAAGGGTATCTGAAATGTTGCCCGTTTGATTTGATAAAGTATTTGTTATTAAAAGTAATACTAAATACCAAAAGAAACTTGTAATGCATGGAAGCCCTTTTTTGCCTCTTGTAAAAATACTTTCTAAATAACCTAGCTGGCTATTGCTTCCTTGTAGCAATGAAAAGTATTTTCCTGGCCCTACTAAAGGCAGGAAATTTATCTTGCCACTAACTACGGCTGGACGAGAATTTCACTATGATGATTAGAAACTTTTCAAAGGAAATGGGAAATGTAACTAGACTATTAAGTGCACTTACATAAATAGTTTTTAAAAGGATAATAAGAGACAGTAAAAGTATTTTGAGCAGTATGAAGGCAGAGATACTACCATTTTTCATGAGAGATCTCGAATCTTCTCTCTCCTGCCTCTGCACAAATGCAGAGCTCCTTCAGTCACCCTGCCTGGCTGTGGGTGGTGAGCTGCCCTCAGCTTAGGACAGAAATAAATGTCGCTGTCATGGTCACGGTATTGTCCTGTTTGGGGCAATGAATCACTTACCAAATTGCCTGCTAATCATTCAACCATTTGTATTCAACTTCTTGTGTAAAGTCCTTGCAAAGTGTTATTACCCTATATTAGCTGTCGAAGTGCTTTTCAGTCTGTTGTGATTCAGAGCCATTTCCCATCCCTGATGACTGAAGAGATTCTATGTCATTTATCCGAATTTTAGCTGTATTTTCAAGTAATCAGTTTTAATTGGTTCAGCATTTAGTGTGGATAGCTCAGCAGTGGAGCAGGGGCATCTGACAGGAGCACAGCTTGCACTGGAAAACTGGGCTGTGGCCCAGCTCTTCACAGGGTGATGAGCGTCCTGCAGAAGGGCTTTGCTGCAGGCAAGATGTGTTATCTACTCAAGACCTCCCTTTGTAAAATCTCATTCTCTTTGTAGGTCGCCTGCTGTTTGCCGGCTATAACGATTACACCATAAACGTCTGGGATGTGCTGAAAGGGTCCCGTGTGTCCATTCTGTTTGGACATGAAAATCGTGTCAGCACTTTGCGTGTCTCTCCCGATGGGACTGCATTCTGCTCGGGCTCCTGGGACCACACTCTGAGAGTCAGTACTGGGAACACCTACTTGGGGTGCTTCACTGTTTGCTTGATTGTTTGAGAAGAGGGCGGTGTGAGGGAGGAGGGTTGTTATGGGAAAAGTGACTCGAGAGGGACTCATGAGGATATAAGCCCACACGAACATAAATCCCAAATAAAAACATTGCCACAGAGTGCTAGCAGAACTTATGGGTTAAATAATATCATTGCTGCTGATACTCAGTACCACTAATCTGACTGCATTGCCAAATTTGAATTAAACATTTGATAAAGTAGTCAATATCATAAACAATCGTTCAACTTTCTCTCCGCAGATCTGGGCTTAACTTGAAGCCCTGTACTCCGAACCAAACGAAGATTGAACTCTGGACTACAAAACCTGCATTAAAAAGCTGCCCCTCAATATCAGTTATTCACTACACTGCAAGAGAGTGACACTGAACCCACAGGTTGACACAACTAGGTAGAAAGTGTAATCTGCTTGAACACAGCAAACATCAACTAGTAGTAAAATGGAATGTGTTGAATTCTGTTTTGCAACTATCTGATTTTATTAGAACTAGTTTAGATAATTATAAAGGGACTTTTCTCTGAAGTCACCTGTATCATAGAATTGAGTATTTCAGTGCACATTATGTATTTATTTGCATGAATGGAGTTCCTTTTTAAAGGTAAAAAAAAAAA
>VWYK01062292.1:6102-64237 GCA_013399775.1 Semnornis frantzii | reverse complement strand
GGAGTGAGTACCGGGCGGCCTCGCTCCTCTAACCCCGCTCACCTGAGCAGCACAGCTTTCCGGCGCCGAGGCGTGGGGTCGTGGTGATGTGCCCGCGGTCGAGGGTCTCGCTGCGGGGAAGGGCCGCGGGCCACCTGCGAGCGCTGGGTAATTCACAGCGACACGGCAGGTACGCGCTGGGGCCGAGGGGTGTCCTAGGATGTGGCTTAGACTGGCTCGCGGGGGGGGTTGCTGGCCCGCTTTGTCAGCCTGCTGCCTTCTAAACGTGGGAATGATGGTGCTGATAAGGGGGGCGCAAGGTTTGTCCACTCTGGTCCACAGTCTTCGGATTTCGGAGACCAGGCCGTTAGGGGTCTTTCCCCAAATGTAAATGTAGAGCGCCAGTATGCCTGTTCCTAAATACGCCTGTGTTCAAAGCCACCCGTCAGCCAAGACCTGCTGTTCTGGTTCCCTCTTGTCCTGCACCTGGTCAGATCGGGAAGGTGCGGGCAGTAGTGTTCATACGCGCTGTGAGGAGAAGCGATGGCTGCTGCCGTTTGCTGCTGCTTGAGGTGCAGGTTGACAGTGCAGCTTGTCAGGCGTCCACACAGCTCTGCCTGCGTTTCCGAACAAAATGTCAGCTGTCCCGCAGAGCAACACATTTCCCATTTTCAGTCCTAGTGGAATATCTGTTGCCAATGCAAATAAGTATTAAAAATAGAGAAAGGCGGGAAGCAACCACTGATTTCCTTGACTTTTCCAGAGACCAAAATGAACTTAGTTTTCCAACAGTCTCTGATCCATCTGACTGCTCACAACAGTATGGTAGTTGGCTGCAACATACACTGTCACTTGGCAAAATAGCGTTGCCTGTTCGCACAAATTAGAGTGTAAAGAACAAAGTTCCGGAAGAAATTAAGAGTATAACTTGTTTACATAGACATCTACGGGGCAGAGTTCAAACACGACCATCTGGAGTTGTATTGCTGCCACTTCTGATTATCACAAGTAACGATCTAGGAGAGCAGCTGCCAGCTTTGCTCTGTCATAGGTCAATTCCGAGCAGTGTCCACTTGTCTATTCCAAGAGAGTGTGTAATCAGTCCCACATCCACTGAGATAGGACCAGCCTCGAACTCCTGTCTTTTAAGTGGAAATTTCCCTATCCTGTGTTTCATGTGCTTTCTGAAAGTTGAATGAAGGAGAACAATGCTGGCAGTTCCCATCAGAAACTTGTAAAAAAGGGCAAAAATAGCTTAATAACACGCCGAGCATCTCAATAGGAAGTTTGCAATTGTCATTTGAGCAAATGCTTGGAGCTACTGCTTTCATTTGCCTTGTGCAGGGTCTCTCACAAAGCGTTTTTGTGTGTCCAAGGCAGCAGGCTTAAGACTTTCACGGTTAAAACGTGGTTATGCAGCTGACAGTTGCTGTGCTGGGAGGGTGAACCAAACTGCTCAAAGATTTTGTTAAAAAGAAACCCAGCTAATTGTGAAGCAAATCAACTCAGTGTCCTCTCTTTTGCCTTTCTAGGATGGCTTCTGTCGCTTCTTCGGCAGACGTGACTCCCAGTCGGCTGACCAGAGCAGTGCCATAAGCAGTGCAATTATGGCAGCGGCGGGGGTTGGAATAGCAGGATTGGCGTATCTCTTGGCGGTGCGGTAGGCTGGTGAACGAATCTTGCCATGGGAAAGTACTCTCAAAACTGACAATATACCAGATTCCACTCTATTTTCTATAGAACAGACCTTCTAAGAAGAAGTTTATATTTTTAAGCTGGCTCAGAAAATTGTCTTGCCAAGTCCTTGGCTGTAAACTGCTTCACTCGCTACCCAGTAACAGCACAGACGTGCGTGAAACCACCACTTGTGCATGTTCAAAACCTGTTGTCTCTAAACATCCACTGGACGTTCTTTTTGAAGGTGTAACATAAACTTTAGCATGGTTCATGTACTGTAACTTCTGAGTGCTTGATGTTATGCTAGGAAAATGTTACGATGGACTTGCTACAAAACCCTGGGTTTGAGGTGTCTAATTTACATGGAGGCAAGTCTTTGAGCCTGCCTTCCATTAATACTGTAAAGGGCAAATGATGATTGGCCATGATTTCACATGGTTTATGGCTTCAGATGCGGCGCACAGCACTTGTTACTGAAAGGCAACTCATTGGTTGATTTAGAGCAATTAACGCCTGTGATGCAAGAAGCATTAGGGCCTGATATAAGGCTGATTTAATTACACTACAAGAAGTATTGATACAGGACAGTAATGGCTGCAGTACTGGTTCTTCTTACTGAAAGGAAAGGAATTTAAATATTAAACCTTAATTGGTATGTTGAAATCCGGTGGAGGCTGGAATTTCTCTGGATTTCCGTGACAAAAGGAGAATTTCCATATATCTTAATATATTTTTGAAGTATTTATCACTGTATAATACTTGTAGCCATGACATCTTTATTTTTGTTTAAAACTTAATGCTGGTTCTTGTTACTCTAGTGCATATCAAGCGTTGTCTTGAGTAATATTTCACTCTGTTTTCAACATGCTGTGTATTTCTTTCAATGGTTGTACAAATTGCCTTGTGTTTCTGGTAGCTTTTAATAACGTTCCTGGGTTACTCATAGCGTGTACAATTTTACTATGGTGACTTCAAAGGTGAATAAATGTTAAGTATTTTTATTTTCAAAAAACAACTTAGCATTTTGCTTATTTGCTCAGATGGGCAATGGCACTCAGTGAGTGTTTCGGCAATTATCTGGATGCATTGATTTGTTTTTGCCTTCCTGGTGCTTTGACCTGGAATGAGGACTTGTGCACCAGTGTGATACCAGTCTTTATTGCAGAGGAGTCCTGCAGTCAGAACAAGGGCTAAAATTGCTAAAGGGGGAAAATGCAGTCCAAAAGACCCATCTTCACCACTGCAACTGGAAATAACCTGGTGTTTTTGTAGGCCGAAACTTCCCGAAGTTTACTGCCACAGCTGAATACAGACCGGCTCCTCTGAGAGCTGCTCCTGCTTGTAGAGGGTGGCAGAGCTCTTGTTTCTGCTCTGCCAAGACATGCCGCTGCCTCTCTTTCACACATGCATGCTTTTTCACTGAAACTGGAGTTTCTGGTACAAGTTATGATGACGACTGAGTTAGGTGTTGGAGTTCAGCCTTCTTGGATTAGTAATACCGAGCAACTGTAATTTTGTGGGTATTGGACTTAACCCTTCTAAAAAAAGGTCTTCTGCTCCTATCTCCCAGTCAGATGTATACGTGGCACCAGTGACTGATACCTGTTAAACGGTGCAAGCCTGTTGTTCAGCCTCCCTCCTTGGCCACCTGTTGGCCCACAGCTCTGTCTACGCCTTCTTGGAAAGAGCACCTGGCTGGTGGCAGACTTCCCCTTGGGAAAGTTCAACCGGGCTGGCATTGCCACAGCTGGCAGTGGCCACCCTGCTTCTCTTTCTGCAGGCCACTGGGCCACAGAGGAGGCATGTGGCAGGAGCTACGGCTCTGCAGTGGACAGCACTGTTGTGCTGACTGGCCACAGATGTAGGGTGAAGGACAAAAAGGGACATTCAGGGGTGGTAAGTCCCACGGAGGCAGGAAGGAGCTAGCAGTCCTCCCCGTGATGCTGCCTGCTCTGAACAAATGTCTGCTTGTTCTCTGACTTCCAGTTCCTTAAACTTCAGCTTGGCTCTTCTTGGCAAAAGGATTAAGAGCCTGTTATGTAGGACTGTCATGCTTGGTTCCTCTCTCAAGTTCACTCAGGGATGGCGCCTGCTTCTGTGGCAGCTGGATGCTCTTGGGAGTCTGTCTCCAGTCCTCCTGGATAGCCAGGAGGGTGTGGTGTCTGAAACTCAGGCTGCAGTGGGCTGGCGCTGGGAGGCAAGGATGGTTTCTAAAATGTGGGATGCTTAGGGGAATGTGTGCTGAAAAATGTGGCAATGTGGCAAGAAATGCTCTCAACAGAGGTTGCATGGAAGTAATCCTGCTGTAGATCTCAGTGTCTTTTCCAATACCAAAAAGAGCAAACACAAGAATACCAGTACCTTGATTTCCAGTGTAACCTGATCTGGCCTCACAAAGGCAGTATCGGGGAGGATGTTACGCTGGTTTTTCAGTGTGCTCTGGAAAAGGGAAGAAAATGGTCTGGAAATATCATTGAATTAAGTCACATCAGTTTTGACGTAACCCTGACCCTTTAAAAGTATAGCTTGGAGAGCATCTGCTGCTTTTCCTTGGCCTGGTAGAAGCTGGTGGTAGGTTTCCTTAGAGCCATGAAGTACTGAGGGAATTTCAGGAAAACTGTAAGGCTGAGTCTGGAACCTGCAGTGCAGCCCAGCGGCATAGCAGCATTGCTTCCTGTAGCTTCCTGGAGCCTGGCTGCTTGGATCTGGGAAGCCCGTACCTAAGGGTGCTCTCCTCAGCCACCCTGAAAGCTCTGGGCACAGCCGAGGCTGGTGGAGCCTGGCACATGGGGTAATCTGCCTGTCCCAGCTGGAGCTGTGCTCCTCTAGCTGCTCCCTGCTGCTATGGGGGCTGTGGTGATGTACTAAAGCCCTATTAATTTCAGGCCAGTTTATACTCACCTTTGTATGACTCTTCTGATTATTTGTTTTTCTTTTTCTTTTTTTTTTTTTCCAGTTTCAGCCTGGCAGCTTGTCTCAATGGAATCCCGTATCTCACCTGAAAACTGCTGCTCATCCTCTTTTCTGCCTCAGAAAATGAAAGCAAGGTGTTGCTGCTCCTTTCTTTGCGTGTAGAAAGAGAGTAGGTGGTGTTCAAGTCTGTGTCTAATCCTTGCAACACCTTTTGGATCTTCAGCGCTGGTGTACTTCCCAGGCCTGTGGCAGATGCAGCAGACCTCATCCCATCTAACAATAACATTAACTGCTGTAGGTTCTGCTGGAGCCCCAGTGTGCCTGTGTTTGCAGAAGCTGTCGATCATGAGATGTTTTTGAGGTGCTGGGCAGGGTCTTGTGTTTGAGGGGAGAGAAATGAAGGTGTGGGGTGAACTGCATCTATTGGCAGGCTGCTTATATTGGCTTTGAGTCTTTCCTGCTCTCCTGTGACCTTTGCAGAGCTGAGCGGTACTGAAAGCAGTGTTCCCAGATTACAGTGGTCTTAGTGGAGCAGTTAGTGTTATCTGCTGGTGCTGCACCTGCTCTATATGCAGTTCCCTTCTAAAGGGCCATCCATTGTAACCACGGGCAAAGGCTGCAGAGTTCTTGCAGGATACCAGCTGCCTCCTCATGAAAGGAAAAAACAGTCTATTCATTAGGCTTCTTAAGAGTGCTGAACTAGCCAGTGCGTTTCTGTTTCACTTGGAAAAAATGAGATGCTGTTAGAACTCAAAAAATGGATTGCAGAATGGTGCTAATGACAGTTTGTGAGCTGCTTTGCTGTGGTATGCAAAAAGTCTGGTCTGGCATATCTCACTGAAAGAATTGGTGCTGGTGCTGCATCCTTTTCTGCCCATGCATGCTGCCATTGATGAGGGAGTGCAGCATGGGTTTAACTTGCAGGGTGACACCCAAACCTATCTAGGACAGCAGAGCCCTGTTACAAATGACTTACTAATTGGACAGCCAATCCTTCCCTCCCAGCCCCCCTGAAAGGAAAAGAGATCAGATGCATGTCATTGCTTCACATAGTTTAACTTCTTGTGTTCATTCAGTTTCAACAATGAAAGCAGACTTCTAATTTCACTTCTGTTTCTCTGGCTGCTCTCTGTACCAGGTTCAAGCTGTGTTGTCCTTGCAATGACAAGATGCAGTGTGGGGAGAGCCAGCACAGCTGGGAAATGACTTGCTTTCAGGTTTAAAGAGAGTCAGTAATTGCTTCATAATGTACTGCCGGGTTTGGGAGGGCTTAAAAATATTTCCTTTGAACTTTGAGCAATTAACCCGTCATAAACTGAAATTCTGCAGTGAGAACAAAAGTGAAAGTAAAATCTTGATTTACTTGAATTGAAATGTAAGGAGTCTAAAAGTCAACTCCGTACTGAACTAACAAAATCATCTCGTTGGATTTTTTTCTTTGCCTGGGCTTGGTCTGTTTGTTTTATTCAAACGAGACATGGGAGAGGACCTGGCTTTCCTTGTCAAATAGGTCTCCTTCCAAACAGGCCATTTGTTTCTGCCCAGCCTGTGATAAGTTCCTAGCACTACAGCCTGAAACTGATACTCGCCAACTGGCAAGCTCGTGGTTTCTGCATGTTCACCCATTTTGCGTGAGAGCTGATGTGCATTGCACATTTCTGTTAGCTAAGAATTAAACCTATTAAAATGTCTGATTTTATTCAGTGGGGGACCATGCCAGCTCTCCAGGTGACTGAAATCCATCATGTCCTGTAGTAAGAGACAACTGTGCTGTAGGAAATTAGAAAAACTTATCAGCAGAGAGCCACTGTAGGCACTGCATAAAGTTTGTGCTCTCTGGATTTGATCTCTGTAATGGTTCTGACCTGTGACAGCAGTTCACTTGATAGAGTTCCTGTGTTTGACCCAACCTACTCTTTTGTTTGTCTCAGCACGTGGTGAGTAACAGCAGGAGCCTCACACCTTGCTTACAGCTTTTGGATACTGTCTCTCTTTTTCTCTTCCCCTCATAAAATGTGATTTATACCCAGCAAGGTCTGCTGGAAGTGGTGGTTGGATACAGTCTAGCTGTGAGGAAGCTGTGCTGCACTGCACCTTGTGGAGGACCAGGCATTGTATCTGGAGCTCTGCTACAGGCAGCCTGACGCCAATGCCAGGAGCTCTTGCTGGCACTTCTTATTTACAGTGCATAATAACAGAAAAGCAAAAATGCTCAGCTTCATCAAAGTGAAAGAGACAAAGCACTGTCTGTAGTGTGCTCAGCTAACAGGCTGGTTGGCCTCTTCCTCGTAACTGTTAGTGTTAGAAAAATCTCAGACTGTTGTAATTAATTTCTAAGCATTAATTGTGAAGCTTTATGATGAGCCTGTTGGAAACCGGTATAGTTAGAGCTATGTAGCTGTGGTGAGAGGTCAGCATTAATTCCTGTCTCTCTAGGACCCACCGTCAGAAGCCGATTCAGTGCCTCTCCTCCTGTCATGTAGGCCGGACCTTTTGCGCCTCTGGCTGGACATAGCTGCTTTGTGCCCTCACCAGTTGGGGGCTTTCCCAATTCTCCTGAGATGGAGCTTTCACTCCTAGAAGTCCCAGCAGCCTGCCTGCCTGCTGAAAGTGTGGTCATGCTAGGATGCACCCAGTATTGTCCTGCCCCTGACAGCATGACCATGCAGCATTTTGGTGCAAGCACAAGGCTGTGAAAGAGTGGTCACATTGATGCCCTACTGGGTGGTGATTAGATGACTTTCTAGTGATTATAATGCATGAGCAAGAACAAATTCCACCAGTCAGATATAAAACAACCTTGTAAAACAGCAGTGACAAGACCAGTGGCAGCTGAGAGCTGATGGTGCTTGACATGCAGGGTAAACACTTGTTTCCTGATGCCCAGTGTGTGCACAGTGAGTGTTTGATACAGAGATGTGCTTGAACTGTTGAACCTTGTTACATGGGGAACCTGCAAGTGACCTGCTTCCTTGAGCATTTCATACACAGGCCGGATGGTAGCATTTTCAAGTGGAAAGTGGGATGTGGTCCAGGAGGTGCCAGCCCTGCTGAGGAGGTGTGAGATTCCTGCCTAAGCTGTGCTGGATCCTGTCTCCTCATGCAGCAAATGGGCTGGGACAGTGTCCCCTGCGATAGGGATGTGGGACTGTGGCACAGATGCTGCCCACGGAGGCTGAAACCTCACCTTGCACAACCCATCCAGTCAGAGGTTTCTGTCCCAAAACACAAACACCTGAGCTTTCTGGCATGTAGAGGTCTGTGAAATACACATGGGGTTTGTATTTTTTTACTAATTTTTTTTTCTTTTCCCCCCATCCATTACATGCCCTGAAGAAGGCGTACCTGCAGTAGTGCTGCTGGCAGTCCCTCTCCTGTGCAGAGCTGCTGCTCAGTTCAAGTCGTACTCAACAGCCATGGTATGGGGGACCATTCATCCTTAGAAGTTCTTTGTGTGGGCAAATCTCTGCCATAGCAACATTACTCTTCCCCTGGTCTAGGAAAATAAAGAAATTAATGTGAACTCTTTCAAGAAGGGCACAAAATGAGCCTGAGTCTTAAAAAAGAACAAAAATAATCCCTTGGGGTCATGTGTATTGTCCTTGGTGATGTTCAGAGCAGAACACCACCTGCTGCTCTGAAACACTTCAGTGTTCTGGTCACTTTTTCCAAGTGGAGATTTACTCCATGGGAGGAAAAGGTTAAACTCTCGAGCGAGTAAGGCAAAAGCTAATGTGAAACAGAAATCCTGGTGGTGTTTGTTCTGCCATCTGCTCTGCATTTGATCCAGGACTGTGGGTGGTTTCCCATAGTGCTCTCTTTCCCCTTGCCGCTGCCCGCCCAGTGGAAGGCTGTGAACTCCCCAAGCTGTGTCCGTCTCTGGAGCCCTCAGTACACGAAGGACATGAACTTGTTGGAACAGGTCCAGAGGAGGCTGCAAAAATTATCAGAGGCCTGGAACACATCTATTGTGAGGACAGGCTAGGAGAGTAGGAGTTGTTCAGCCTGGAGAAGACTGCCCAGAGAGGTACCTCATCCATGGAAATGTTCCAGGTATGGATGTGGCTCTTGAGCAACCTGATGTGGTTGAAGATGTACATGCTCGCTGCAGGGGTAGTTGGGCTAAGTGACCTTTAAAGGTCCCTCCTGATCCAAAGAATTCTATGGTTCTATGAGCTGGCACTGCAGAGCTGGGTGAGATTTGTGTCTCCCAGAGAAGCTGTTCTGTGACTTGGTGAAGGTGGGCACCAGGTCCTGATTGGCAGTTGCGGGCAGTGCAGGGCTGTGCTGGAGTTGCTGCCAAGAGCCTGCTCTAGCAGCAATCCAGAAAAGCCTGGACTTCAACACATTTTGCTTGGACAGAGTGAGCATTGGAAGGTGCCCAGGGTCAGCACATCTTTTGCCGTGCCTATGGGAAGACCTTGGGCAGGACAGCCACTGCTTCCCCGGGAGTCCTCAGCATTTCCATCTTTGCAGCAATGCACCTCCTCCTCTCTCCCCTCTGACACCTGGAGAGGCTGGAGGGTTGGGGGGAGGAGAACCTAATAAAGTTCAATTAAGGCAAGTGCAGAGTCCTGCACCTGGGGAGGAATAATCTTATGCTACAGTACAAGTTAGGGGTTGACCTACTGGAAAGCAGCTCTGCAAAGAAAGACCTGGGAGTCCTGGTGGACAAGTTCAGCATGAGCCAGCAGTGTGTTCTTGGGCCAAGAAGAGCAATAATATCCTGTGTGCATTAAGAAGAATGTGACTAGCAGGTTGAAGGAGGTTCTCCTAGTGGGAACCCTGCCCTAGTGAGACCATGACTGGAGTATTGGACTCCCCAGTTTGGGAGAGAAGGAACTACTGGAGACAGTCCAACAGAAGACTGCAAAGATGATTAAAAGACTTGAACACCTCTCTGACAAGGTAATGTTGAGAGACCTGGCGCTGTTCAGGCTGGAGAAGACTAAAAGGGGATCTTCTCAAAGCTCGTCAACATCTAAAAGGTGGGAGTCAAGGGGATGGGGCTAGTCTCTCTTCAGTGGTGCCTAGTGATAGGACTCGGGGTCATGGGCACAAACTAAAACACTGGAAATTCCACCTAAACATGAGGAATACCTTTCCTTTGAGAGTGATGAAGCGCTGGAACAGAGCACTTGGTAAAGCCTGGAGATGCATTCCCGAGAAACCTGCTCTAGGTGATACTGCTGTAGCAAGGGAGTTGGACTAGATGATCTCCAGAGGTCCCTTCCACCCCTGGGATGCTGTGATATGTTCCCCAGTGAGTGGAGCAGCCAATGCCTACCACCCAGCCACTGCTGCCATCCATGTGATCCAACAGTGGGGCAGGCTGAACCCCACGGGGCTCTCTGCCAGCACTCCATCCCACCAGCAGCAGAGCCTGGCATGTGTGCCAAAGCATGGGAGGGTGGATGTGTCGCTTGTCCTTGTTTCAGGGACAGCTGGAAAATGAACAGTGAAATCATCTTATTCCTTAGCCCCAGAGCCCCTTTCTGCTCTGCCCCTTCTCCATTTTCCTGCTTTCCCTCCTGGTCCTGTGCCCAGGACTGGATCCCTCTGCACCCCTCCCCGCCCACCCTCCCCGGCTCCACTTTCACTTGGGAATGTGACCTTGCTCACTAGATTATTTACAGACAAAATATTGCTGCAAGCCTGTGGAAGGGTTTTCTGTAGTTGTTTTTTGGTTTTCTGGCCTTTTTTTTTTTTTCCGTAAGTGACTGAATTCCACAAAAAAATGAATTGTTTTGAGGGGCATGTGGGAACACTTTGCTGTGTTTGGGAACAGGCTGCCTTAAGCTGTTTCCCCTGGCCAGCACAGAGGGGTGAGAGGCTTTCCACTTCCCTAGCTGTAGGAAGTAATGTCTTTCTGGTTTTCTTACAGAAACCTGGCTCCTGCTTGGGAAAGCTGCCAGGATGGGACACCAGCATTAATGGGGTCATAGCACACATGTAAACCAGGACCTGAGTTCCTTCTTGAGGCATAGTTTTGGCTGTGGGGAAGTGGGGGCTGCTTTCTGTGACTGTCCATTCTGCACCCCTGGAGCTGAGACTCTCCACTTCCCCTTGCTTTGGAGCTCCTGACTCTCCTGCTATGCTTGCAACACAGGCTGGGTTTGCTGAGGACCTCAGACAGTGTTGTTACATCCGATCGGAAGTGGTGGTGGGCTGATTTCTCCTTTTCTGTTTTTACTGGCAAGACCAGCAGCTGCCCTCTTCCCTGCTGCTGACAATCCTTCTGTCGAGCTTAACTTCCGAAAGGCTCATGGTGGTGGTTTCCCACTGTGCAGAAACCTTAATGCCTTTGACCTTGCATCACTGTGGTACCCTTCACATGGCTGATGGAGGCCATAAAGCTTTGTTGCACACAATAACGTGAGTTGTTAGGTTCAAGAAGTGTTGGCTGTTTTGGATAGGGCTGACAAGGGTCTCTGGCTGGTTTTCTTACAGGATCATCATAAGCCTTCAGGTTCCTGCATTGGATTAGTTGTCCCCCAAAAGCCTGTGTGCTCCATTTTTATTTAGCAGCAAGCACACAAAGTGTCAACAGCTAAACCTGAGCACAGGCAGTACCCTTCTGAATGTGGAAAGAGTGAGGACACCAAAATAGATTAATCTGGCTCAGTGTTTACCTTGGCTTGGTCTCTCCACAGACTAAGCTGGGGCTGCTGATGGACCGGCACACTCTTGCCCTGCTACCCACTGAAACTGGGCCAACCACTAGGAAATCTCTCAGCACATGTGGCTTCAAGGGGTGACCAAAAAGCACAATGCCTGCAAAGCCTTCCCCTGCTTGATGTGAGGTTAGAGCCCACTCTGCAGTGTAACTCCAGCCTCCCCCAGTTGTGGTGGCTGTGGTCTCATCCAGGCCCCTGCAGAACTATTAGGTGAGATGTGCACCAGGCAGTAAGAAGATGCTATAGTAATGGATGTGGTGTGTGGCTGGGGACCTCGATCAACCAAACAGGTTCAGCTGGGGTGGTGGTTTGAAGGCCTGACTTGCAGCAGATTTGTTTGGAATGCCTGTGGTCCATGTGCTACTTTCGGTGCTACTGAGCTATAGAGCACTCTAAGCCAGCATGCCAATTTATGATTTGCACATAAATGATGACAAAAATAAATGGGTTTTGTTTAACAGAAGTCTGAAGTTTTGCTTGCTGAGAAGCCATGGGGTTGAAGGCTAGGATGTGGAAGACAAATGCAGAGAAAAGATCAAACCCTTGACTTGGCTTCAGCCAGCATGTTCAGCAGCAGGGTAGAAATGTACCAGGTGAGAGACAAACAGACCTGTCGAGATCAAGCACAGCAGCAGCAGGTTGAGCTAAAGGGCAGCACGAGGCTGTGTCTGTAGGGGCTGTTCCTTATCGAGGCACCTGCTGGCCTCCTGGTGCAAGCAACTCCTTGCCACCAGTGCCTTTGGTAGCTGCGAACTTTTCTGAAGAATCAAGGCTCCAAGTACGCCCTGTGGACAGTGAGGTAGTTCTCAGACCAAGGGGAGCAGCTAGAGCTGCTGGGGGTGCCCACAGCTCTGTTGCCAGACAGGCAGGTGCCATATCATGGTCTTTGGTGGGGCCTTGTGAGAAACAGAGTGTTGTTTCTCCCCACCTAGGCTGCCCAGGTGCCCCAGAAAGGCTAGTGGTTGCTGCCAGATTCTGTCTGCTCCCTGGGTTAGCAGACAAACCCCTGCCCTGTTCTGCAGATCTCAGCAAGGACAAGTTACTAGGTTTGATGATTGCCTGCAAATCAAAGGGTAACCTGCCTCCAGCTCGCACCAGCAGGAGGGCTGGGAGTGCTAGGCATGCTCAGACAGCCACTGAAGGTGGACAGGCACTGACTGGGAGGCAGGAAGCAGCAAAGGAGGGGCTCCTGGGTGCTTTTTGCCAGGGTTTGCATGGTGTTTGCTGGATGCTGAAGCATGCTTGGGAAGGCAGTAAGGCAAATCTCAGCTCACTGTGTCTGCTGCAGTGTGTAGCAGTTGCCTTCCAATTCCCTACCTTAATTGAGGGTAGTGAAAACCCCATCCCGTTCCTTTGGGTGGGTTTATCAATGGGATGTCCTAGTTACCTCCTTTATTGCAGCTGAGAGGACCTGAGGAGTGCAGCAGGTCTTCACTCACGCTGATAGGAAGAGCAGGACCCAGCATGGCTGACTCTTGATCTGCTGCGTACACACAGCACTGATCTCTACAGGGCCTCTACCACATTGCTTCCAGCAATTATTAGGGACTTGAGTGGCTTAAAGAGCCTAGTGCTCTGCAGGAATGCAGGGCAGCTCCACGTGGTGGCTGGAGAAAGGGCCTGAGAGGGCTCCTGGTGAGCACTTCTCCATACCATCAGACTAGTGGTGTTAAGGTAAGCCTGGGGTCTTGATGGGTGCTTGTGCCCTCTTAGAATACAGAATTGGGCATCTTAGATGAAGCATCTTCTTCATCTAGGTGTCCTGAAGGGTTAATGATCCCAGCAGATAATGAGTGGGCAGTCAGGAGGTTGGTTGCTTCCCCACAAGGTACATAAAGTCTCAGTGTCCTACAGAAACACACCACTCGTTCAACCAGGTAAATAACTGGTTTAAAATCCTCTCTTGTAGCAGCTGACCCCACACATGTTTATCCAAGTGACTGGAGTTGTTCCAGTCCCTCTGGTAAGTGACCTTTCCCGAATTTTTCTTTTCAAGTTGACATTTAAGAAGGGGGGAAAAAGTCACAGCAACAAACGGTGTTTTAACAGCGATAAAGCCGCACTCATCAACAAAGCCAGGAAAGCCGCGCTGGAGTGCGGGCTGCCGGCTCTGCTCTCCTCGCCAGAGCCTGTACGGAGAATGCTGACGTGCGTTCTCCAGCCTGCTTAGTTTTGCATGAACCAACATTCGCTATGTCCGTGGGCTGCTCCAGTTGCAGGGCCTGGCCTGGGCTGGGCTGGGCAGGGCACATGGCAGCTCTGCAGCTCCTGGGAAAGGCTCCTGGGTGCAATTAAGTCTAAGGCAGCTGCTGGCAGCTGGAGGAATTCAGTATTAGTTCATTACTGCAATTCAAATGAAGGAGAGTCTTAAATCTCTGAAAAGAATCTGAGTTTGGCAGACAGTGGAGTACTTGGCTTATTTTGAAAATGCCTTGGACAGTTTTGGTGAACGTTTTACTCTGCGTTCAGGGGAAGCAGACTTTACCCTTAGTTTTCATGTTCCTTGGTTCTCAGCTTCAGCATTGCCATGATTCTCCCCTTGCCCCAGCAGTCATCTCGGGGGTGTGAGGTAGGATGCTAATGAGGTCTCTGTGCTTTGGAGGTTTACCTCTTCAGCCTATGTGCCCTGTACATGAGCTATTCCATGCTGGCAAGTGCCGAGGGCATCACAGAAGGCTGCTCAGCACTGAAGGGTTCCCCAAATTGTGCTCTCCCCACATCCTGGATGATGTTGTAGCTCAGCGTGCCAGCTGCCACATGCTCTGTGTCCACCAAGCTCCATGGAATCTCTTGAGTGTCTGCCGCCTCCATCTGCAAAGCATCCACTACCTTCCTGGCCCAGTCCTGCAGCCCTTACCCAGGTTTTTGGCTCATTTGCAGATAGCAAACAGGACTGCAAGCAGCAACTCGTCTTGTGTGCTGGAGCCTTCCTGCTATCCTCTGCTCCAGCTCTTCTCTTTGGAGACCACAAGTGCTGCAGGGACCCCCCCAGAGGGGACTAGCCTGGGGCTCCCATTTACACACACACAGAGCCCTGCCTTGAGACAAGAAATTGAAACATGACCAGTGGTCACGTTTCCCATAGCAGGAGGTGTAGAGGATCCCTGGGAAGCAGCCGGCACCCCTGGAGCTGGGTGCTTCCCTGGCAGTTATTGCAGAGGGTGTGATGGGAGTGGCTGCAAAGACGCAAGGCAACATACAGCTTCAGCCCTATGGGGACTAAGCTGACAGACAAGCTGTGCCTTTGCAGTTCATCATGTCCTCTCAGCCCCAGCTGTGCTGCTGGGGAACCAGGAGTGGGCAGACTGGGCACCACAGGCTGCCAGTGGATTCCCCATGAAGAGTGTCCATCTGCCACCACTCTCCCTGCTCCCTTGCTGTCCCTGGAGATCTCTAGCCCCGAACACCAACACGGGACAGATGAGCTTTTTTACTGCGCTGTCACTGGAGTGATGGTCATGCAAAGCTTCTTGGGAGCTATGGCAGCTTTGGGATTTCACCCACCAAGTTATCTTTAATCTGTCATGGCAGGAGTGCCTCCTTTTGCTTTTGCTCACAGCAAGCCTGGACACTGGCTTGCTGCAGGGTCAGTACGTGAACCCTGGAGCAGAACTGCCTGTATCCGGAGCCTGCCTTCCCCTGCAATAACGTCAGCGCTGGAAAGCAGACAGCTATTTCGGTCCCTGGAATGCCAGGGGATGATTTCACTTTTGTTTTGTACCCGATAACCTTTCCCATCACAATGAGAGACGTAGTCTGCCTTCCCAGTGCTTCCGTGTGGAAGGGCAAAGCCATTCAAGTGCCTCTGCAGGGGAAAAGAACCAGTTTAAAAATAGCCGCCTGATTGTCTGTGGAACCTGGGTAAAGGAAGGGCAAAAGCCTCTTGCCCCGTGCACCAGGATCAGTGCCACCAACTCAACTAGGGCACGAGAGTGGCAGCCGTGGGAATATTTGCTGTGCTGGCTTTTCCCACCAACCATATGGGGTCAAGAATGTCTGGGAGAGACTTTCTTCTCCATGCAGAGTTGTCCTGAGGTAGGGCTCCTGGAGAGCTACAGCAACCTTCTTTGCCCCTACTCCTGTTCTTTTCCAAGCCCTTTCCCTGCTGAGTGTTGTGGCTGGGAGTTTGGTCAGGAGCTTGTCGAGACAAACCCACCCCAGGCCCCAAGCAAGATAAGTCTGGTCAAACCCTAATTGCTAAAGCTCAGCTCCAATTTTTATTTCCTGTGGGGAAGGAGCTGGCTAAACTAATTTTCTGTTTTTTAAAGCTTTCAGCCTGTGACTTCCCACGAACTGCTGACCCATCATGTGACAAGAGGCACGGTGGAGCTGCTGCAGTGGGATGCTGCACCACTGGCTTGTGGAGCTGTGCCAAGACTACGGGTAAGCCATGGCACTCAGATGGAGATGGACCTCTTGGCATCTATGGGCAGTGCCCAGGCACCCAGCCTCTGGGAAAGAACAATGCCTGATGTAACTTAAGAGGGAAGGCAACAGGCTTCCCTCCCACTCCCCCCCCTCTCCTGTGGGGAGATGCTTCCCTTCTCTCTGGGGTGGCATGGCTGCATTTGCCAATACTTGCTCAACCTTCAAAGGACATTATAGGGCATTTTGCAGGCTCTTGGCCAGTGAGGTGGCTACCAGGGATGCTGTTTGATCAGTCCTTGGTTCATCGAGAGACACTTGTTCAGTCCCCTGATCACAGGACTTACAGGGTGCCTGTAAACCTGCCCGTCCTGAGCTGGAGCCTGTTTACAAAACAGTGGCTGAGGGCTGCTGTTTTTCCTTACATACACATTACATTCCGTGTTGCTAAACAGGCAAAGCCAAAATGAAAGTCATCTGAGTTTTCTTTAATTAGAATAAGATCCTGATGAATCATGAGGTTCTTCACCTCAAGGATGCACCAATAATCGTCTTTGGCAGCAGACATCAAGGTACAGAGTTGGTGGAGCTAGCTTGCTGTGCTGACATCTTCTGGAAAGACTTATTTTCTGCCTCCCAAGTCACATGCTGACTTGTGATCTGATCATGAGATACAGAGGATAACCTTCCAATATTTATTTTTCTCATCCGGAATTTTAAAACGCAGAGGAAAAGAGCAAAAAGCAGCATGAGGGAGGGGGAAAAAAAAGCCCCTTTGCCTCTTTTGGTTAGTATTGCTCAAGGAGCAGCACTCACTGCTGGGACAGGGCAGGAGACTGCCTTCAGTGTGCTGGGCTGCCTGTGTGTCTGCTGCAGCATGATGGGCAGCATTGGTATGGGCAGAGCACCAGTGGGGAGAGGATTGGCATGGACAGAGGAGTGGTTGTGCATTCCATGATCTTACAGGTCTTTTCCAATTTAAATGATTCTATGATTCTGCAATTCTATGTTTGCTGGTGTGTTGCATCCTTCCCTCCTCCAGTGTGAGTACAGCTTGTGTGCTGGCAGTGGTGGGTGGACAATGGCTGTCTGTTCCAGGGTGACCTCACTGGATGGGCAGGGGGCAGCTTGTCCTCCCTGCCATCCTTCAACATTAAACTTGATGTCTGATTAGAAATGTCAAAGTTGTGTTTTTTAAATCACAATATGCCAATGTAATCAGCTAGGTAGGGGAAGGTTTCTGAGATGCACTCTAGTCCAGAGGTTTATAAGTAAGCCCATCTGCAACATGAAAGCAGAATCACCCTTGAACAAAATCCCCCATATCATCTTTGGGGAATTTTGCTAGCACAACTTCAGTATGTTTACTTCTGCAAGATGATGCCAATCAAGCACCTAAAAAACCCAGAAACCCGTTATGGTACCAACATAGAGACTCTTGGGAAATGAGTGTTCAGACTTCTGAAGTCTTTGGTGTGGCATAGGAGTTCATGCTGGAGAGAGACAAAGGCAAAGCAATAGGGCAGGGTTGTTTATTTTCTGAGCCAGAGAGGTGTGTACCGTTGACTACCAAATTTGAGTGAGGAGCTTGCTGCCCACGGTTTGCATACATGCAGCAAACCTAACTTGCCCGTGCAGTGGGACTGCTTTGGGAATGGCAGGTTAAGATCAGCAATGTCTGTTCAGTGCTGGCAGCAACTACAGGAAACTGGAAAATGCAGCAGGTTATGCTCATACTTTCCAAAATTCTATCACCTCCTGTTTTTATTGTCTGCTGGGTGCTCACACTTTGGGGAAGAGCTGAGACTGGGCATCTTCTGTGGGACAACCACACAGGCATCATCCCCCATTACTCAGTACTTTACCTCCAGTACTACTGAGCAACTGTGTGCAGTGTTGGTGTTCTCCAGTGCTGTGCACTGGTGGGTGCCTCAGGGGCTCCCTGCATGCCCAGGCTTGGGGTGGTAACAGGGGAGCATGGAATGACAAGGGCTGTTCACTACAGCCGAGCAAGTGAGAGTATAGGTTAAAGCGGAAAGACATTTGTGGTTTCCTTTGAAAGTAACAGGCCCCAGAATGTTTCAGGATGCTGGCAACATCGACTCTGTCCTGAGGCTGCTGGTGCATGCAGAGCTGGCTGGTCTGTGGAGGCTGAGCCCCAGCAGCATTCAGAAAATGTGTGCTCTTTTGGGGAGGAAGTGTGTAAGCCTTATGCCTTCCTGGCTAAAGCTTGCTGGTCTCCCAGCTCTGCCTGTCCTGGGAGGGAGCTGCAGATTTGCAGGGTCATGTGTGGCTAGACCCCACCTGTGCCCTTGGCTCCAAAATGTATGATGGAACAGATGTGCCAGGCAAGGCCAAAGGGTGTGTGTGACAATGTGTATCAGATCGACACTGGATGGAAAACTCCAGTATAGCTGCCCTGGAAATAAGTGTAAGGAGGAAGATAAAGGGGTGGATGTCACACTGGAGGGAGGCAGGTGGTACAGACCCAGCTATGAATGCACTGCCTGCAAGCGCAGTGTGCTCCATTCAGCCTGGCCGCAGCAGTTTAGGTGCTGAGAGGTGCTGAGCACTGGGGTGTTGCAGTCAAAACACACAGTGGTGTCAAGGGGAGGGAGGGAGCTGGGACAAAGGGGCACAGCAAAAAGATCCCCCACCTAATAGGGAGGGTACAAAGGGAGGGTGACCACTGAGTGCCTTTGATGCGCTGACGGGTGTTTTGACTGTGGTAGGATGTTATGGGGAGGATGACTGAACAATGGATTTGCAGTGAGAAATGGATGAAATCCAACCCACGAGGCCCTGCACCTTTGCCAGGACCATGACATTAATGAGAGAGGCTTTGGATAGATTGGATAGATTTGGACCTGGTATGGTCCCTGGTATGGTCTGGATCTGACCTGGCTCTGTGTCCCAGGGACACCTCTGAGCACTATGGTTTCCTGGTTCACTGGACCTTTTCATGGCCCTAGCAAAATCAGAGCAGACCTGACCCAGAAAACTGGATGCAGAAGTGATCAATAGTAATGGTAATTGGTTGACAGCACTTACTGGCTCTTGACATCTTTGTCCTGAAATAAATAAATGCATTCAGAAAAAATACAGGCAGTCTGGCTCCTGTGGCAGGGGCATTGGCTGGAGGAGGCTTCAGGCTGCAGTTCAAGGGCTGCAGAGGACTGAGTTGGCCATACCCCATCCCTAGTGAATGATTTCGGTCCCTCTAGTTTCCTTTTACAGGCGATGATGTGTCTGTAGCATGTTTCACTGTGCATGGTGTTTGTTCTGCAGCAGCAGAGCATGGAAGGCTTAATCAGGGGAAGGCAACCAGGGCAGGTGTGGGAGGAGGACACAGCAGCTCTGAGTGTGATAGCTCCATGTGTGAGTGCCTGAGGAAGAAGATGCATCTGCTATCCCTGAGTGTCTGTAGACACTCCTGGGCAAGAAAACAGTCCCTATTTTTAAGGAAATAAATACCTAAGACTCTTTGGAACAGCCCCCTCCTGCCTGCTCATGTTCTTAAAGGACAATGAGGGCTTGGTGACTACTCAGGGCTCTCGGGAACCAAAACAACTTCGGTATGAGCTCAGAGGCTGTAAATCAGCAGGCTCCGCCGGGTGCTAGTGCTGGGTGAATTTAGTGCTGATTACTTTGATCTGAAATGCTTTTACTTCCTACCCTCTACAGAGGTAGACACAAGGTCAGACTAATGGCTGATACATGAAAAACGTATGTGGCCTTTATTGATTTTGCAGTGATTAATGACTCAAAGGGAAGGCCAGTGATTCATGCACATCAACAGTGCCTGGGAATGAGCAGCACTGACCAAGGTGGCCGTTTAATGCCAACCTCAAGCCTGTTTCCTGCTCCTTTGGGGTACCAGCACCGCTCTCGTGGATGTCCTTGCACTGGACAAAAAACAATTTGTAGGCAGCGAGCTCTTGCACCTGCCTCTGAGTTCTGTTTGCCTTACTTTCACTCTCTGTTTTGGAAAAGGATCAAAAAAACCAAACCTAAAGCCTTATTGTAGTCTTGTTGACAAAAGCTGCTTGAAACTTTCCTGCTGCTGTCCCAGGTGGCCCAAGGGGAGAGGCCTGGCAGAGGGTTTGGCACAGCACTTTGCCCAGGCGATGTCATGGCAGAGTGCCTACAGCCCTCAGGTTCAGCCCTTTGCTTACCAGCGTGTGATCTCTCAGTGAAGGAGCTTCCAAACTGTCTGCTTCGATTAGCCTTGCAAGTTTTTGAGTTGGTTTTGCATCCCTGTTAGAGTGTGGGATTCCCTGGAGATGGTGGGCTATGGTGGGGTGGGCATTCTATTTCTGCAGCCACCCAACCCATCTCATGGATGGAGACCAAAATGCCCCATTTTGCTTTGTGCCACAGATGCAGCTGGAAACTGATGTAAGGGGAAGTCATCCTGATGTCAGAAGGGGAAATCAGTCCCTGTCTGAAGAGTCTGGGCACCAGTTATGCAACTTTCCTATTTAATATTTGAGAAAACTTCCCTCTCCTGGCTGTCTGAGCCTTGTGACTGTGACTAATGTCACTGTATCACTACCAAGGCTCCTTCTGCTGGGCTCACTGTTTTCACACTAGCTGTCTCCCTGAGCCCACCAGAGACCTGATCTTTTAGGGCCTGAAGACTCATCACAGTTTGGGTTCCAATTATTGCTGTCACTACTGCTTCTTCTTTTTCCTCTCTGGAGCTGACAATGCCTTTCCCTTGCTAAAGGCAAAGATGTGCTCACTCTTGTGCAGCGTCATCAAGGAGCAATGCTTTGCTGTAAGAGCAATTGCTCCATTATGGTGGTCACCTTCCTGGGGCCATGCATCCAGGGGACCCCTGGAGTGGTGAGGCACTGGCAACAACAGGGGCATTGTAGTGGCAAGAGAAGGGGAGGTGTGAGGAAGGAGATGGGAATGCTGGTATGGATGGGAGGTTCCCTTGGCTTTGTTCTGTGATGATGGTTTCAGAGTAAGGTTTAGGTTAGTATTGGGGGGGAACATCACTGAAAGAGGCTGTCCAGGGTAGGGGTGGAGTCACCATCCCTGGTGGTATTTAAAGGACATGTAGATGTAGTGCTGAGGAATGTGGTTTAGTGGTGACCTGGTAGTGCTGTGTTAGTTGTTGGAGTTGATGATCTTTAAAGACCTCTTCCAACCAAAATGATGCCATGAATTTCAGAGTTGGTGATGATATGCGTGTGGGGAGCAGATGTCGGCTGCCATGTAGCCAAATGAGTAGCCGAGTGAATCAACAAAGGATGATGTATGGTGGTGCTATGCTCTGCTTCCTGCAGGAACCTGTATTCCTCTTTGTGGGAACTCAATATGTAGCAGCAGGTGAAGGTCCACAGGCACAGGATGAGTTTGGGCAACATGGATGTTAGTGCACACAAATCCATTCGTTCCTGTGCATGGAGGTGTAAGGCCATCTGCAACTCCTCACAGGTGCTGGCTCCCAGCTCATCTGTGGCGAGAGCTGTAGGGATGCTTTGAATGTGATGAGGAGATGAGGGAGCTGTGTACATTGAACTAAGCCCATGTCTTCTTGCTACCCAAGCCTGATCCCCACAGCCCTTTCCAGGCCCTCCCACCATGCTGTAGCAGAGTAGTGTCCCAGCATGTCAGGGTATGCCGCCCTACAGTAACAGTGTGAGAAAATATTCCTAGTGGCAAAGTAAGATGAAAATATTTACCCTGCAAGTGGCTGTGGTAGAGTGTTGATGAGCCGTGGTGGTGATGAGACACCAGCACACAATTATAAGACGTGACAAAGCAGTACTTGACTACATTTTATAATGCATTGAGCTCAGAAGTCCGAGTGCTTTATACCGTTACCTGCTTCTTCTACTAACCTCCAGCAATGAGGATGCAACAGTCACAAAACCACTCAGCAAATGGTGATGATAACAACAGCAAGACCACTATCAGGAGCTAACCTAGATTTGTGTGCTGGTTGAGGGTTCATTCAGTAGTACTGTATTTGTCCTTGGGATCTTTTTCTTGAAAATAGGAAGACAATAAAAAGCATTACCTGCCTTGCACAGTGCTTGCCATCCAGAAAGGTACTCTTTCAAAGTGAGGCTGCTCACAAGCATGCCTTCAGCCTGCCTCCCGGTTCAGCGAATTCAGGCTATGTGAAGGGGCACATACGGACGTGGAGGCTTCTTACTCTTTGCTTTGCCTGCTCTTGGCACAGATGCTGACTGGCCATGCATGCACAGTGCTGGCCCAGGGTGTAGTCTGTGACAGCCAGTGTGAGGTATCCATCCCTATTTGGGAGCAGCTAAGGGCTGTCGGCTCCTCCAAGGGACACTTTGGGGACATGGGGCATTGGGGTATTTGGTGGCTTGGCCCAGTGCCATCCCACCACCCCTGGCATAGGAGGAAAAAATGGGAAGCATCACAGGGAGAAGAGACACTGTATACTCCCAAGTTAGCTACTAGGGCAGGTTGGTTTTCCTGTTTACTCCCTAAGTGGAAAATGGGAAGACAGTGAAAAACCTCATCCCTTTGGCTATAAAAAGATGTTGTGTGGGTACAGGAATTTGACCTCCTTTTCCTGTTTGCCTTGGTGGTGCCAGGTGTGTGGCATGGGCTGGAGTGGCAGTGATGAAAATAAAGAGGGATGCCAGGAATAGGAGCTCCTCCACAGGAGATGGTTCCTTTCAGGCAGAGGGCTGGGCTTGTTCACCAGCCCACCGGTGAGCAGCACTATCAGGATTTCACAAAGCCTGAGGGTCATAGAGAAGACATGCAGGGTTTGTGTCAGTTGTGCTGTGGACACCAAGTCCCCACTGGGTACACCTGACCCTGACCCCGCTGGAGTGCGAGACAGCTTATGGCTAGACGTGGCTCCAAAGAAGTGAAGAGCAAAAGGTGAAGAAACCACATAATCTCTGCAGCATTTCACGGCAGATTGCAATAAAAGGGTCAGCTGGTAGGTTTGGCCAGTGGGAGTGAGAGGTCAGAGCAGTTTTCAGGTTTACAGTGTCAGGATGAGTTATTTGGATTGTGAACCCTGCAAACCCAGAGAGGTTGCTAAACTTTGTTTGCCTCAAATTGTTTGTCAAAAAAATTACCAAGCCATGAACTCTTTCATCCCTTCATAACTGGCCATAATCTTATCTGAAGCTTCCAAAGTGTTCTAGAGACTCCTCAAGAAGATAACAACCAAACAAAAGAGTAGTCTCAGAGCATTTATTTCTCAGACTTGAGACTGGGAAATAGCACAAGTTTCATGACTGGCTTTGGTTACCCTTATTTATCACAAAGGAAAGGAAAGGAAGCTCAGAGCTGCCAGTGCCTTCCTTTGCTAGTGACTGAGTTTTCTTGCCTCCTTGATCCTCTGGGATGACTGAAGCTGTTTTGAGTGGTAAACTCTCAAGTTGATTTAACTATTAACTAGGGAAATATAATGCATGAGAGCAGTAGGCTACAGCAGTCCATGTCTCATATGGCCAGCAGCCTAGGCCAGTATGCTTTAGTTGTGTCCTAGCAAGGCACATTTCTGAGGTGTTTATTGTGGGGCTGTGGATACCCTTCAGGTCAGAGGCTTTCTCATGATGGTAATTTCAAGGTGCCTTTTGCTCTGTGTGATTTTTGGCTTCTCACTTGCTAGAGTAGCTTCAAATAATGTCACTATGGGCTTTGAGAAGTATGTACCACTGTAAAAAAGATCTCACTTTAAAATTCAGTTCAGTGTCTGTGTGCCTGACTGGCCTTGCCTGGTCTTGCCATAAAAGATTTTACAGACTTTGTCTCTTTCCTAGGGTCTGTTTTTGCTGGTGCTGCCTGTAGTTGTTTGTTTGAAGCAGCCAAGTGTTATTTGTGACCTTGCCTCCACAGCACAAGTATTTCCCTTCTGTGCACTCATGGCTGTCAGGGCTTGCTGGCAAGCAGAGATGTCACACAAGGGTTGGTGATCTGGAGCAGACCTGGTGGGTCATATGTGGCTTTGTCCATGCTGCATGTTGCATGCCCAGCAACAGAGAAGCTCCTGCACTGTGCACCCATTCACCCTGTGAAGTTCTCTGCTAGGGAGGGATTGTGAGCACTAGAACAGGATGTGCCATCCAGGCAGCAGTCATACTAGACCCTACTGCTGGTGTTCCCACTCAGGGATCTTTGCTCATAAATTGGATGAGGCCTATTAGGTTCATGAGTATCCATCATACCCTTCCAAGGCTGGTTCAATCACCACATCCCACCCCTGAGCCTGTCTTAGCTTTGGCTGGGATTTTTTTTTGTTTCCAGCAGCAAAACATTTACTGTGTGTCCATATTAATTACAGTAATTTCACCCAGGTCATTGGTTAACAATGTGAAATTTCAAAGAGACAAGAAATAAATTCTTCTGCTTATTCATGATTTAAAACTGGTATTGAGAGCTATGACTTGGTCAGATTTTTCCACAGTTACTGTGTGCTCTATGACATTTTGCCTTATTCTTTCTCTCAATCAAAGTGTAAACCAAATAAGAGGTGTACAAAATGCATCCTGTATCTGTACCACAGCAAGTTACTGTGACCAGATCCATTTTCTGCAAACCTTTCTTCATTAGGAAAGATAACTGTTTAAGGGAGGGGAATTGAATTAATCGGCATGTGCATGTGCTTTGGGTCAGGGTGACTTGTCACAGCATTGTCCTGTTTACTTTTTTAAAATGCTGGCATCTTAGTTTTCTTTCAGATGAGTCCCTCAGCAGCTGGAGAAAGAACAGGACACACATCTGCCCCCTGTTCAAGGGTGGATGTCCTCAGTCTGGGTCCAATGTGTAATGTAAAAGTGAAGTAAGTAGATATGAAGGGTCCAATTGATGGCTGATCATAAGTGGTGTTCCTCCAAGCCTGGTATTGGGGCCTGTTTCCTTTATCAATGATCTGGACGAGGGGCTTGAAGGCATTCTTAGTAAGTTTGCAGGTGATGCTGAGGTAGGCAGGTATGTCAACCTGCTTGAATGTTAGGGTGGCTCTACAGAAGAATCTAGACAGGTTGTATCAATGGGATGAGCTTCAAACAGGTCAAGTGCCAGGTCCCTGCACTTGGGTCACAACAACCCCAAGCAATGCTACAGGCTTGGGGCAGAGTGGCTGGAAAGCTGCCCAGTGGAAGGGGACCTTGGGATGATAGTTGATAGCTAAATATGAGCTAGCATGTGCTCAGGAGGCCAAGGCAGCCAGCAGCATCCTGGCTTGTGTCAGAAAGTGTGGCTGGCAGGACCAGAGGGGTGATTGTCCCTCGGTACTTGGTACTGGTGAGGCCATATCTTGAGTACTGTGTCAAATTTTGGGCTCCTCACTACAAGAAGGATGTTGAAGTACTGGAGAGTGTCCAAAGAAGGCCAGTGGAACTGGTGAAGGTTCTAGAACACACACATCTTGTGAGGAGTAGCTGATGAAACTGGGCTTGTTTAGCCTGGAGAAAAGGAGACTTGGGAGATGTTATCACTCTCCACAACTCCCTGAAAGGAGGCTGCAGGGAAGTGGACAAGAGGAAACGGCTTTAGGCTGCACCAGGGCAAGTTTCGGTTGGACAGTAGAAAAAATGTCATCCCCCAGAGGGTTGCCAAACCCTGTAACAGGCTGCCCAGGGCAGTCTCCACCCCTGGAGGCATTTAAAAACCATGTAGATGTGATGCCGAGTGGCCTGGTTTAGTGGCAGCCTGGCAGTACTGCTCTTAAAGGTCTCTTTCAGCCAAAATGATCCCTTAATTCTATAATTCTGTGCAGGATACGTTAATGTACTTCTGAGCAAAATGAGCTAATGCAACAAATTAGGAGTTTACTGCCCTGCTGTAAGGATTTTATTACAACAGGTCAGTTCATTGCCTGTAAGAAGCCCCTGCCAAAGCAAATGGATTTTTTTTCTCCTATTTTGCTCTCCCGCTGCAAGGCTTTGGGCAGCTGCAAGCAAGGCTCTTCTCCAGCTAGTGAGGTGCCCTTCTCTTTGCTGTGCTCAACCCCAGGCTCCTCGGGAGCTTGTTGCCTGGCTGCCGGTTTGTACTGCAGGCTGACAGGCAGCTGTGCCCCTGCCAGACCAGGGACATGTGCACTGCAGGTCACCTCTGAGGCAGCACTGCTGGAACACAGGCGCCAGCTCCAGAGACTAGAAGGCTGTGTTGCACGGTTTGTGTGCACAGTCTGCTCCAGTTTGCCTGGGGTTTACCACACATTTTCGTCGTGCTTGTGAAGTGCTGTTATCACAAATTGCAAAACCAGCCTCATCCTCGCCTGATCAGAGCGAAACCAGCACAGCTCTGCACAACGTCTCCAGCATGTCCGGTCTGCTCAGCTCCTGTGGGGCACTCGGTCATTGCTCAGCGATGCTTCATTTGCTGCTTTGGGATTTATTTTAATCACTTCAGACTCCGTGGCTTTGGACTGTGAAAGTACTTGGTGACCACTGCAGCCAGGCTACTTGCTGCCTTAGCAGCCTTGTCTTGGCCTTGAGACAGCTTTCTGCTAAGGGCTGATACAGCCTTTCCATATGTGAATGGACAGCAGTAAAGCTGAGGATATCAGGGAGCCTGTGTGCTCCTGAGCAAAGAGTCCAAGGCTACCACCAGAGCCTTGCTGAGCAGAGATGTGGCTGCAGCTGGCTGTAAACCCAACACAACCTCTCCACTCCCTGGCCCATTGAGCAAGCAGCACCTCTTCAGGGTCACCCTGTCCCATTGGGGCAAGGCAAGCGGGGCACCCACTATCTCCCCGCTACCAGTGCCTGTTTCATCTCAATAACTCCTTCCATCCCAAAAGCTTTGTGTGGTCTGATAGCTCCTTCTGTCTCGGCTCTCGTCCACAACAGGACAGTGGTGTGAGTAAGTGCAAACAACAGACAGGCTCTCTGGGAGGCTCTGGGTATTTTCCAGGAGCAAACTTGCTGGTTAAAGTAGTATGATTAATAATTATTATAAGTCCTGAAGGCTACATGGAGGACACCAACTGAGGGCAGCCCAAAGCTTACCAGTTCCCACAACAGACCACTTTTATGTGCTGCTATGTGACTGGGATGGAGGAATACTGCAGGTGTCTTTCACTAGAGCTTGCCACAGGTTTTTGGCTGTGAGCCAAGCCAGAACTTAGCCAGGAGCCTTCCTGGGTGAGCTGCCAGAGGGGCTTTGTGGGCAGCTGGGCAGCAAGTTGGTGCCAGACAGAGGAAAACCCAGGTAACAGGCACAAGAATTCAGGGCTTTCGCAAGAAGGGAAAAAAAAAAACCCTCTCCCCTTACTCCATGAAAGTTTGGTTACTGCACAGATGAGCTCAACGTTTTTGAAGAGCTACAGGGTAACTGTGGGCTGAGTTACATTGGGTACAGGGATCTTCTGCTTCTAAAATAAGTGAGGTGATTCACAGGGAAGTCCTTAGACTTTCTGCACAAGACATAAAGGCTGATATTGCTGGAGGCTGGCTTTATGAAATGTAGCTACTAATGGCTAGTCTTGATGTTCTGCTGCACTTTGTACTTTAAAGTATGTGTTTTGTCATTGCAGGTGAAGGGAAGATGAACTTTAAAGCAGGGGACCTCCAGGTAGGTGTTCAGCTTCACTCCAGCTCAAATCATGGTGCTGGGCTGAGGCTAGGGTGGTCCCACCCCCTCCAAAATTCTTAGTTTTACACCTTTTCTCTTTTGCAGGTTGAAAGATCTTATCCACTTGCAGGGAGTTAATTTTCCACAGACCTATAAGTGCTTGGCCCGGGAGCCTTGACACTATCTGCGAAGGTGTGGCACAGCTGGTGTTATTGCTTTGTCCTACAGAACAGCGCCCAGTGGGTTTGCAAGCCACAGCAGAAGGCTTTCTGAGGTGCTGGTCACGGCAGGGCCGGTCTTCACTCTGCTGCCAAAGCCAGCAGTGCTGAGATATCTGAGCCTCTTGGCTGATGCATGTCACATACGGCACAGCGGGCAGAGCAAACCAACAGTGCTCAGACAGTGAGTGGTTCTGCATCAGACAGGGCTAATCCTGGAGGCTCATTCTGCCGTTCCCACCTGTCACCTGTGGTGGCTCGCTTCTTGGTGATACCAGAGAACAGCTGAAGAGCCGAACGAGGAGAATGCTTCATTTGGTACTACACAGCAGCCGAAACCGCAGCCGAGAGAGGGCATTGCCAGGATTTGAACACGGCGGTGCCGGCCGGGACCATTCTCCTGCGGATCACTCTCCACAGCAGCACCACCCCGCGCACGTCGCTGCTCGCCCCTCTGCCCTGCCTCCCCCACCTCTCCAGCACTCTCCCGCTACCGCCCCCTTCCCTCCGCTCTCGGCTCGCCCCTTCTCGGGACGCAGGCGCCCCCTCGCGGCCGCTCGGACGACTGCAGGGCGGTGGCGGAGGCGGGAGCCGGCTCCGCAGACCGCTTCAGCTGGGAGACAGCCCGAGCTGCACGGTACGGATGTGATTTGCTTGTGTTCGCATATACACGTGTATATAAATTCTATACATGTATATGGATTTCTGTGTGTATAAACACATACATGCGTATATAAAAAATATATACATACGCATGCATATACTTCTATAGCATATACATACATATGTACATATATGTGTACGTATATACACATACTTATGCGTGGAAGATGCATATAAGATATAAACACATAGGTAGGTAGGTAGGTAGATATAAACGGGGAATTGTTTTGGTTGGAAGAGGCCTTTAAGATCATTAAGTTCAACTATTAATGCAACTCTGCAGGTAACCACTGAACCTTGTCCCTCACCACCACATCTACACAACTTTTAAATGCCTCCAGGGATGCTGACTCCACCACTTACCTGGACAGCCTGTTCTAGGGCTTGGCAATCCTTCTGGGGAAGAAATTTTTCCTGCTGTCCAACCCAAACATGTCCTGGCCTGAGGCTGTTTACTCTTGCCCTATTACTTGTTACTTGAAAGAAGAGATGGACTCTCACCTCGATACACTGTCCTTTCAGGTAGTTGTGGAAAGCAATAAAGGTCTCCACTGAGTCTCCATTTCTCCAGGCTAAACGAGCCCAGTTCCCTGAGCCATTCCTTACAAGGCTTAGTGCTCTAGATCCTTCACCAGCCCCATTGCTCTTCTTTGGAGACACTCCAGCAGCTCAGTGTAGCGAGAGTCCCAAAACTGAATGCAATACTCAGTGCTGTGGCCTCACTGGTGCTGAGTACAGGGGCACAATCACTTCCCTGCTGGCCACACTATTTCTGCAGCAAGCCTTCTTGGCCACCTGGGCACATGCTGGCTATGGACTAGCACCTCAGGTCTTTTTTCCACTGGACAGCTTTCCAGCCACTCTGCCTCATGCCTACAGCATGGCAGGAGGTTGTTGTGACCCAAGTCCTGGACCTGGTACTTGGCCTTACTGATCCTCATCCTATTGAGGTACTTGGCCCATGTATCCAACCTGTCGCAGATTCCCTCCGTGGAACTTCCTGACCTTCAAGCAGATTGACGGAGACCCTGAATTTGGTGTCACTGCTGAATTTGGTGTCACTGCTGAATTTGGTGTCTCCTGCAGACTTACTGAGGGTACCCTCAGTCTACTTCTCCAGATCACCTCTAATGGATATATGTGTTCAGTTTACACCCGTATGCCTGTGTATTTAGTTTTATATCTGTAAACCCAACACTGTCTAAGCCTTAAAGCCAGCTGTGCCTCCTGAGGGTTGTGCAGTCTGCGAGTCTGTCAGTGCCTCTCTACAGCAGCCCCGGGCCGTGCCAGGAGGTGGTGCGCAGCAGACATATCGCTGGTGCCCGGGCGGTGTCACTGTTGGCTGTCACAGCTCTGGCGGGCTCCTGCTGCCACCGCCTCCACAGAAAGGCTCAGTGCGTTTCGAGGAGAGGGCATCGAAAGCCGAGACAGGCTGACCAAGGAGTGACACTTACACCGTGGTGGTAGAACAGCGTAGGCCATAGAAAAGGCAGAATTGTAGAAGAACGGTAAGAAGATGAGGACGTTTAATACAGCAGTCTCTATACAAACATTTTCTCCACACTAAAGGTCATAGAATCATTGAATGCTTTAGGTTGGAAAGGCCCTTTAAAGGTCATCTAGTCCAATCTCCCTGCAGTGAGCAGGGACATCTTCAACTAGACCAGGTTGTTCAGAGCCCTGTCAACCTGACCTGGAATGTTTCCAGGAATGAAGCATCTGTCACCTCTCTATGCCAGTGTTTCTCCACACTCAGTGGAAAAAAAAAAAAAAATCTTCCTTATGTCCATTATATATCTCTCTTCTTTTAGTTTAAAATTATCAACTCTCAGGCCATAACTAAAGGCCCTGCTAAGAAGTCTGCCCCCATCTTTCCTACAGGTCCCCCTTACATACTGAAAGGTCACAGTAAGGTCTCTCTGTAGCCTCTTCCACGCTGAACAACCCCAACTCTCTCAGCCTGTCCTCAAGGCAAAGAGATTGTGGCTCCCTGATCATTTTTGTGGCTTCATTTAGATCTGCTCCAACAGGTCCTTGCCCTTCTTGTGCTGAAGACTCCAGAGCTCGATGCAATACTACAGGTGGGGTCTCTTACCAGAGACCTTAGATCTGTAGTGAAAACTGGATCTACTGAGGAAGTTACAGGATGAGCATGATGCCAGGTCAAGTATGGCTTTGAGAATATTAAAACTTTACAATCTTTAATTGTGCAAATTTAAATTATGTCCTGGAGAAACAGAAAAAAATTACCTTCTTCTGAAGAAGATACAAATTTCAAATTTCTCCCTTTTACAAATGAGTTTTCACACAGTCACCTCTTCCATCCCATTGGGGTTGATCTGCTTATGTGTTCGTACCAGGTAATATCCTAACAACTTGTAAAACTGAAGTCATCTGGGAAATAGTTGCTGTGCCTGGAAGGAGGGAGGGACAAAAGAGTCAGAGGGAAAATAGGGGTTGTGCTTGTCCTGGTTCAGGCTGTGACCTGCATGCAGTGGCAGCAGGATGGTGCAAAGCAGTATGACTGCAGTGAATATGGTCATAGCCTCACAGCCCGGGGTGGAGATTGCAGAGCTGCCCCTTGCCTGCTTCTTCCCAGGATTCAGTTCTGGGCTGATCATGGTGGAGCATACTACATCTGTATGCAAATGGTTCCCAAGGTGATGGTTCAGGGTGAGTAGCTGCAGCTGAGAAGAGCAATGTTTTGCAGAAAGTTTGTAATAAATGGTTGAGTCTGATCTCATTTGAACACACAAAACCCCCTCTAACCCCCATATAGCCTAACATAGCAGCCACGGATTTATGCCTACTGCTGATTTCACAGCGCTGTAGGAGCATGAGGAGACCAAAGTGGGAAAGGGGCTGTTGTGGGTGTGCAGGGCAATGGGATCACCTCCCACTAGCAAAATGTCTGCCAAATGCAGACCTCCCTGTTGCTTCAGCTACCACTCTCCTCCTGAGAAAGGGCTAATTTTTGCGTGCCTCAGCCTTTCCCAACACGTTCTGGTTCACAAGTTCAGTGGCTTCAAAGTTGCATCTGATCGTTAACTCTGAAAGATCAGAGATTACTGGAGAGTTTGAACTACATGTTTGGGGTGGCTGAAAGACAGAAAGTTCAGGGACAAATCCGCAGCCAAATCCAGAGATGATCTTGCCAAAGTTCAGGAGTCAGATGGGCTGTTCTGGTTCAGCCGTGTGATGCCTGAGCATCGCAGTGTTTTGCATCTGTATTTATTTTTAAAGCTGTTTTCATGCAGCTGCTGTTTCAAAAGTGGATGTGAATTATGGGTGCTTCTGGCCCTGTCGTTAGTGGTGAGTGTGGCTGGACTTACAGCTCCCATGAACTTCATCTGGAGATGAGAGAATTCGCATAACAACACTGCAAGTCACCATCCTTCATTTATGTCAAAGACTTTACTAGAAAATTACTCTCTTCTTGTGCATTTTCTCTGTTACTTTCATTCCTGGTAAGAGAGGTGCAGAAGAAAGAGCTGTTTGTGACCGCGTCATACACAAAAACAGCAACAGAAGACAGAGGCTCCCTCTGTCATGAGTAGTTTTCAGTTTAATATTTCCATTAGATGGCTTTCAGTATCAGAACTGAGGGGAAACTTAAGTTGGAAGATGCCTCCCGAGGCTGCCTGGCCCACCTTTTTGCTCAGCATGAGTCCAGTTCCATCAGGCTGCTCAGTGAAAACAAACCCCTTGAGTCTGAACAGTGTAAGCCACGGCACTGCAACAGCAATTCCAGAAGGATCTGAACCAGCACTGAGGAGGAAAGACACTGATATTGTCCTTGATGGGATTTAACCTTAATGCAACTCATTAGACTTCAGAGTGGAAGTCCTGAACCTGATGGTGCCAAAGGATTAATTTAAATCTCAATTCCTTAGATATAGCCTCAAAGAACAGGAGCTGAAGGTCACCTAGTGAGGGAAGCCCATAAATACACCTCTCTGTGGGTAGAGACCTAGCTTCAGGTGCCCCCAGGGAAAAGCTGATAAGGAGTCAAACCCTAAAAGCCCTGCTGGTGCTGACAGTCCTTGGAGTCTTCCTGCTCCAGGCAGGGTGCAGCCCTCATCTCATTGTCCAGGAGAAACTACAAACCCAACTAGAGTAAAGCAGGAGCTGAAGATGTTGATGTTTCCTTTTTTTTCACCCATTTATATTGCTGCTGCCCGGCAAACTCAGAGCAATGGGTAAGGTTGGAGTCCTGGAGTAGAGGCGCCCTCTTAGGAGCAGGATGGGACAGCAATATGCTGATGGAAATGGAAGCTGAGGTGGTCAAGGGCAGAAGACCACCGTGTCTGCAAATCCACTATCTCCTGCATGCTTCGCTCCTGAGCTGGGGATGCCAGGAGTTCATCTGAGCCTGACCAGTGCCTAGATAGCAGCAGGGTGCCAGCTGCCAAGACAGCATGGTGGCCAGCCTCTCACCACACCAGATACAGAATATGAGGACATAACTCCATTTCATGTTTTGTCTTTCATCTTCTAAAAGTGATGAGTAGGCTGGAATGTTTTCAGCCCTGAAAACCAGATGTTACCAGATTTCCAGTGCTTTATGCTGTTAGTTGTATGCATGTCATGTCTCTTGCAAAACCAGATAGGATTTACTCCCTTAAACAAGGGTCAGCTCTGTTTTCAGCTGCTATCTTCTTTACAGAGATGTCTGTCTACTTCAGAAATGTTGTTATTAGCTCTGTCCATGAGCATGAATTCAACAGCACCCTCCACAACAACAAACAGTTCACTTGCTACCTGGCCACTGAGCAACTGCTTATTTGGTGTCTGGGACCCACCAGAATGATTTTGCCAGTAAAAAGACTTATTTTAAATCCAGAGTTCAGTCACCAATTCTGTGCTTCCTACCTGGCTGCAAATACTACAAAGACTATAAATGTATGTGTATATACACACTTATTTTTATACACACACACACTTATATATGTATACACACAGACACATGTGTACATACACATATATATGTAAATAGCGATAGAACAAAAGGGAATGGCCTCACGCTGTGACTGTGTAGGTTTAGATTAGATATTAGGAAAGAAAAATTCACAGGAGGAGTGGTCAGGCTTTGGAATGGGCTGCCCAGGGAAGTGGATGAGTCACCAACCGTGGATGTGTTTAAAAGTTGTTTGAAGGTGGTGCTTGAAGATATGGTTTGGGGTGAACCTTGTAAGAGTAGGGATATCAGTTTGGCTTGGTGATCCTGAGGGGCTTCTCCAACCAGATTCTGTGTGATATTTTAATATGCATATCTGTATATAAACATATAGGGATGGAGTATAGGCAGTGTGGGTCTGATGATACCAGGTGCATGCAGGGGTGGGGTGCCATCTTTCTGACTCTGGGTCAGACACATTTATGCCCCTATGTATCTTCAGTTCATGCACACTTGGTACAGGCTGTTAGCAGAAGCCCTTGAGCCAGCCTTAAAGCTGCTGCAGCATGCTGCGCTCCTTCCAGCATTCTGTCTATCTACAGAAAAGGGGCAGCTATTTTCTTTTTTTCTTTTTCTTTTTTTTTTTTTCTTCTGTGAAGTTCAGGGATATGGAGTGGTAAAATGTCCGTGAAGAGGCAGAGCATTAGAAAGTTAATGCAGCAGCAGAGCAGGAACGGTGTGCTAAGTGACCTCAGCTGTCACCCAGCAGCACTCACCCAGCTCGGATGATGGCCTCTAGCAGAGTCTCCAAGATGTTAGAAGAAACCATGATGACCCACATGGCCTGAGGCATGCCACACACTGCTGCTAGGAGCTGCTGCTAAGTTGGCTTAAGTTTAATGAACTTGGCTCATGGGCTTATGTGCATCTTCATGTCAAGTGCACTATCACCAACCTTTGAACCAAGCAAGCCAATTCTTCTAGCAGTTTTCTTAGTATTGTTTTTTTTTTCTTTTTTTCATACTTACTGTAGCCATATTTTCAGAAACACAGCAATATTGTTATGTAAGGGGAAGGAGTGTCTAGTGACAGCTTAGTTTTTGCAGGCCAATCAAGGTATCAGACATTGACATTCCTTGACGAATTGTAAGCACCAGTCGCAACAGGGAAAGAGCTTGCTGTGTGTTTGCAAGCTCAACGCTTCTGGCTGCCTTCTTACCTTGTTTTAAAATCTCCAGAGAAAAGTACTGGGGCACTGAAGGCTGGGAGGTGGGAAATGCTCCGAATTCCCTTAATTTGGCAGGGCAAACACAGACATGGTCAGCCCATGGGTGCTCACTCGAGCACAGTGTAGAAAACCAGATGGCTTCTGCATGACTCCACACAGGCTGAGAGAAAGCTGTAGGTGCAAACGGTGGGTTGTTGTGGAATCAAGATACTGGGAATCTCTTCCTCTTGCAAGGGTCCTGGGACAAGCAGCACCAGTGAACTTCTGAAAATAAGTGCAGGCAGTGCCAGAACCTTCTGCCACTGTCACCTGCTTTCAGAGTGTGCCTCTGCTGCACAAGGTGGGCTTCTCTTTGCTGCTCTGTGTGTGTGTATAGATACACACACATATGTACACAATGTTTATGTTCGCATGTGCATTGCACCCATGTGTATAGAGACACCTTGCATAGATGTGTGCATGTATTTTGTACACATGCAGGTATATCTCTATGTGGACATTTCTGTGTGATATTTTAATATGCATATCTGTATATAAACGTATAGGGATGGAGTACAGGCAGTGTGGGTCTGATGATACCAGGTGCATGCAGGGGTAGGATGCCATCTTTCTTACTCTGGGTCAGACACATTTATGCCCCTATGTATCTTCAGTTCATGCACACTTGGCGCAGGCTGTTAGCAGAAGCCCTTGAGCCAGCCCTAAAGCTGCTGCAGCACGCTGTGCTCCTTCCAGCACCCTGTCTTTCTGCAGAAAAGGGGCATTTCCTTTTTTTTGTCATGCATCCACCATGTGCCTGTACTACATGTGGTATCTATGTATATACACACATACTCTGTACATTGTTCTGCATACACATCTACCTGTATGCATGCAACATTTCTGCATACATAGATGTTTATGTACATATATATGTGTGTATTATATATGACATATAATACAATGCTGTATTTTATATGTATGTATGTATGGAGAGGAGGGGAGGGAGAGAAGGGGAGTTCCACACACACAACCATACCTTACATAGTCACCTTCTATTTATGCCCCCCCACCTCAAACCTTCTGCATACTTAGCTAGCAGAAGCAGCTATGTTGCTGCATCTGAAGGTACCCCTGAGGCTTGAGCACAACCTCCATGGAAGGACTGCTACAGTTGTTGCAGTGCTGGGAAGCATAAAACACTCTGACTGAGATGTAGGTCTGTTCTTTTTTTTTTTTCTTTTTTTTTTTTTTTTTTTTTCTCTTCTTTTCATCTGTGCATGACTTTGTTTAATAACTTTCAGGAGTCAGAAGCTCTTATACTACAGATTACTATTGATTTCCAACAGAGACTCAACTGATAAATTGCTGCAGGTCTGTGTCTAGAAGATGCCCAAATGCTGCTTGAGCCAGCACACTCTCCACCCACCCGCAGGCAGTGACTCCCCCAGCAGAAGTGAGGGCAGTGAAGACAAAGATGAATGGCTCATTTCCCCCACAATGCACCTCAGGAACAGGCTCTTTATGAAAAATAGAGCACAGACTGAGACGGAAAGGGCAGCAGTCATTTTCGAAGGTCACACGTATGCTTTCTTTCTGGCAAGTTTGCTTTCCCTGACTGAAAAAGCAGGATGGATCAAGTGTCTTCCAGCCAAACTGGATTAAAAATGAAGTCATGCTACCTGGAGAACTGGCAGTCCCACCAGAAATAATAGAGGCTGCTGACAGTTCTGGCTTCACAGTAAAAAGCATCTTCCCACATTGTCAAAAGAGCTTCTCTGCTACAGCCATAAATAAGGCATTATCTGAATGGAAATATTCATGGCAAAGAGATATAAATCATATTGTTCTGTTGTGAAAAATACCCTGTAGCTGGAAAATGTGTGCTTGAGTCTCATATATATGAAAATACACACGTGGGAACAAGACATGCATATTTATCTATAATCCTATGGATGTAGGCAGCTAAAAATGCTTAGAATCAGTCCTTCCTCTACAACTAACTGGTTGCTGTGATGTACTGAAGGGTACTGGGCAGGGTTTGACTAAGTGCCTTTCCCACACATAAAGGCTATAATATGGCAACCAGTGTTTTCTGCCTAGAAAGCACTACTTCCAAGCTAATCGTTGCTAGTCTTATTAGTGGCACCTGTCGTGGCTCCCAATGCATTACTGAGCAGGAAAAGAAGCACAACAGCTTGCATCAACCACAGTCGTGATGAACCTGGACATGGAGAAGAGGCATCACAGATGAGGGTCAGCCTTTGATGACACACTGTGGTAAAGGAAATATTTAGTGTAAGAATTTGAAAGGTTCCATTGGCCTTGCTTGTGACAGCAAGCTGTGCCTGGCAACTGACTGGGCTAAAGAGCCCACAAGTCAAGCTATGCTGCAGCCTGAGATGGAGAGAATCAGCTCTTTACCTATGTCATATGCATATGTAATATATACAGACACATAGGTATATACACACATGCACATATGTGGGGACACATCCCTATGTGCACATGGAGATGAAGCAGAATTCCAGCTATGTAAACAACTTTCTTTGCTTAAAGGACCAAAGCAGTTGAGCACAAGGGACAGTATCTGAAGTTGTCCAGCTGCTCAGTCTGGATAATTGCCACTACCGTGGCACTGCTGCTCAAAACTCGGGTGTCCCCACCACCCAGGGTACTGACTCTAATGGGAACACCATGGGAGTACCCTGCGGTTGTTGCTGGCAGTATCACGGAGAAGGGAGTTCAACATGAGAAGTACCAATCCAAGTATGTGTCTTCCAGGAGGCGTTGCCCTGGAGAGGCACTGGCTGGCAGACTGGGGACAGCATGGGGGCTTCTATCTATTACTGCAGACACCAGTGCAGTCCTGAGCCTGTGCCCCGGTGGGCAGACCCTGGAATTGGGCACTGCTGGTACCACACTGGATCCCCACTGCCGGGCTTGTGGCTGGTGGAGGTGTCGGGTACAACGCCAGTGTGGAGTTATATAAATCTAAAAGTATTTTATGTAAGCCTATTTTATCTGCAAATCATTTATATTTAGAACACCTATTTCTACTGGAAACACTAAAACCATATTACATAAGAGCTTGTTTAAATCCTTTGGCTTAAGGTTTGGGCACGGGGAGGGGGTTGGTACAGTCATGGTGCATTCAGGCTGCTTTCTATAATCAGAGCCTTGACAGGCAGCTGAAAGCTGGTCCTGAAATCCTTTTTTGCTTTCACTCCACACTGCCCTGACAATAGCAGAATACTTCACTGGAGGGAATGTTCTTATTCCTCAGTACTGTCTTCATATTCAGAAATTTTCAGTTGCAGTAGTTTGGATGTGTTGCCAAGAGAGCAGAGAGAACAGCTCAGCATTGCTTGGCCATCCTCTAAAAGTCTGGGCTGTCACAGGGTGTGGACTGCTGAGTCACCCCAGTGACAGTGGTGCCCTTCTCAGAAGTTAAAGCATTAACTGGAACTGGCTATTTAGCAATACAAAATTACTTACCTCAGCATTCGTGCAAAAGTCTTTTCTCTAGCCTGGAGACGAGAACACTGAGAGGGGATCTTGGCAATTCTTACCAGTATCTAAAGGATTGATGTCAAGAGGATGATGTCAGTCACTTTTCAGTGGTAGGACAAGGGGCAATGGGCACAAACTAGAACCCAGGAAGTTCCACCTAAACATAAGGAAACACTTCTCTCCTTTAAGGGTGCTGGAGAACTGGAACAGGTTGACTGGAGAGGTTGTGAAGTCTCCCTCTCTGGAGACTTCCAGAAGTCTGGGCAGGATCCTGCAGAGCCTGCTTCAGCTGGACATTTGGCCGGAGGATCCCCAGAGGTCTCTTCCAAGGACCGAGGTGGTCTACTGGTGACCTGCTGCCAGTGTCCTTGCTGGCAATGCATGAGGTGCCCATGCTGGGGAGCCAGAGCTTTCCCAATACCAGGCTGCTCAAGCCCTCCCGGCTGCTCAGCACCATGGTGCTAGGCCACAGGGATGGTACCTGATGGCAGCCTTGTCTGCTTGCCCAGCTCCCCACTGCTTCACATAGTTCAGATTCATCTTAGTTTTAAATATTTGTCTCCAGAAATCTCTTTAGGCACCACTTTAATCCAATTTACAGCGTCTGGCTCAAGTGAAGTGTGCGAAGAATTTGCTTAAGCTATTCGAGTGACTATTTTCTGGGCTGCCCCAGAGGTATCTCCCTCTCCTCCCTGCTATACAGGAGTATCTATGGGTTCAAACCCAGCTCTCCTGTGACACTGTATGCAGATGCCAAAATTCACATCAAAACTCGCAACAGTGAAAAAGTTCAACTTAAAAGTATCTCATTTTTGCTTGAACAAAAATTGTACTGGGGCTGGTGGTTAAAGGAGTTGGGCATCCCCTTCCTCCAGAGAAGTGCCTGACCACCCAAAGCAGGTAGTCCATAAACTCCAGCTACTCATTTTACTTTAAGCAGTCCATCACCTTCTAAATTTTAACCTGTCACAAAAGTCAAATGATGTAATCATTTGATGATGATCAAATCTGTGATGTTCATGGATGAGCAGTTTTATGGATCTGAACAGCAAAGCTTTTCCTCATGCAGCATGAACATGGAAGAAGAGAAACTGAAGCTATAGCAACTAGTAGTTGCATTGGCATCTTAATGATCCAAATCATACACACTGGTGATGAGAAAAGTAACTTACAGGGAGAACACTGTCGAACCTAAGTTCACTGCTGTGGGACCATGGTGCTGGGCAGAGCCTGGAGGAGCTCACCATTCACTTCACTTTCCTTTCTCTGCTGAAATGCTACAGAGCACTGTAACAAGCCCTGCTGAGCTGTGATGCCTGACTGGGAGACCACCAGATGACCAAGAAGAATTGCTCTGTGTTAAGCAGTGCAGCTGATCAACACTGATGACAGGGTCCTCACCTAAGGGCTACTGCATCCATCTCTTTCTGCATTGCATTGACAAACCCTTGTGACTCGCAGTGTATGTAGCAGATTCAGTTTGACCATGGAAGGTAAATCAGTGGATAGCAGTTTGGAAAGGATCAATTCTTCTCTTAAGGAATAAACTAGTTTGATTTATCCTCAGAGATTTTAGTAAGCACCTTTAGCGCCTCAAGGAATTCAAGTATCATGTGTTAAGGGGTTCATGCTTGCTATTGAGCATGGTCCATATGTACACCAGGCTCTCCCTGCTCACAAAGGAGCAGAAATACCTCAGAGATGGGTATGCAAGGGACCAATGAACTGGACGAGCACCAGTCAACAGCAGCAGAAATCTCTGCTGGTTCACAAACTGGCTGCTGCAGGGACCTGCCACCTCTGCTGTGAATCTACACCACTAACTACTGCTGGCAGCCCCTTAAAGGAAAGGTCACTTACCAAACCTCTCTGAGGCTGGAAGGAAGCCATGAATCACAGCTTGGAGAGCAGACTGAGATCGGCTCCCTCCTGAGAGCTCAGGTCGGAAGTGCAGCTACCTTTCACTGCTCGGCAGTGCCTGGGAAGTGACATCGGCTAAATCAATGCGATGCCAGGCTGGTGTGTCAGAGGGAACGTTTTATAACCTTCTGGTGAAAAGAGGGCAGGCAGGTGCTGAGAGAAGGTGAGCAGACACCTTTATGCAAGTAGCCATAATCAGTCGTATTTTAGAGAACACAAGATGCCAGCCTGCTGTCAGCAGAGCCCTAGGGATTCGGTGTGGGTCTACAGAGAGGTGAGAAGCCCATGCTTCTTCCCAAAGACCCTCTGTGTCAGAGCCTCCCTGCTCCTGGCAGCCCTCTGTGGACAGCCAGCCCTGCTCTGCTACGAGCTTTGCAACATCCTGTTTTCACAGGGAATAGTTTAATCTCCTTGTTTCACCATATTTTTCCTCCTGCCCAAGCCAGCACAGACCATTCCTGGCAGGCAAGGCAGACGTCTCCTCCCTGGGCTGTGCCAGCATTTTGGAGGATGATCTGAACTCGCTCCTAGTCCTAACTCCTCACCACTGCCAGCACTGGTACCTGTTGCTGGTCTCAAACTCTCATCATGGTCAACCATCTACTTCATATCACATTATTTTGAGTTCACTCTGCCATAAAATCATTCAAGCAATTTTGTGCTTCCCTATTTTACTGCATGAGGGTTGAAGAACCAAAAATCCTACTTTGTTGCTGACATAACGATGCTGTTATCAGGACCAAGAGAAATAATGCAAGGTCCTGATTAACTTCCCAAGGGCCATACAGGTGCAGTCAGCTAGACTTTCGTATTTCATACAGCACATAACATCCAGGCTGGGTGGCCTAAAGGTTAAAAGTAATTTTGGCTGCACATAGATTAGAAGAGGAATTTTATTATCAGGGTTGTCTAAAAAAGATCTGCTTTACAGCCAGGATGCAATAGACAGATGCCAGAGGAAAGCCAGTGACATAATGTGACTGCTGTCAGCTAACTGACCCAGCTATCAACACATCCACCTGAGCTGCTAGGACAGAGCTCCCTCCACACATGGTCTGGCACATGTAAATCACAGAAGGGGACCTCTGAGGAGCATCTAGTCTAGGTTCACCTAGAGCAGGTTGCACAGGATCATGGGTTTTGGAAGTCTCCAGAGGAGAAGATTCCACAACCTCTCTTGGGCAGCCTGTTGCAGGCTTCAGCACCTTCAAAGCAGAGTATCTTTTCCCTATGTTTAGGTGAAACTTCCTGGGTTCTATTTTGTGCCAGTTGCCCTTTGTTTTATCACTGGACACCACTGAAAAGTGACTGACCCCTGCCCTTTAGACATTGATAAGCATTGGTGAGATCTCCTCTCAGTCTTCTCCAGGCTTAACAGTCCCAAGTCTGTCAGCCTTTCCTCATCAGGGAGTTGTTCCAGTCCCCTCATCACCTTTGTAGCCATCTGTTGGACTTTCTCCAGTAGTTTCTTGACGCTCCAACTGAAGAGTCCAGAACTCGGTCCAGCATTTCAGATGTGGTCTCTCTAGTGTAGAGCAGAGGAGAATCTCCCCTGGGCCTGTCAGTCACACTCTTCTTAATGCACCCAAAGAACCTTATCACTGATGTTAATTCTTAGTCAACCGAAGGCACTTAACTTTTCAGGAGTTGATATTTTAAGGAGTTCACAAACAGTGCTGTGAGCAAGCAGATAGCCATTTTAAATATAGAGACACTGGAATGGAAGCCCAAGAGCACTGGGTGCCAGCAGTGATCTGGATTATTTGCTTGTGACTAAATACCCTGCAGCATTACTTCCCAGGTCGTTCAGCTCAGGTCTGACGCACACAGTGGCAGAAGAGCAAACAAGAATTTACAGGACTTTGTAAGCACTGAAATAATTCAAGGAATAAGGAATGAACTGGTTCAGGGCTCTTGTGGTTCAGGGTTGGAAAAATGAGGACAGTTTACTGTTTAATTACTTGTAAAACCTACCTGAAGGATTGACAAGCATTTCCAAATCTCAGCAACAGAAAAGCAATATGAGTATAAAGACAGACTTGTCAGAGTAGATTTCATCCAAGGATGCTTTTCTGCACTATTGATACCCAGCACTAATCTGCTCTGCAGCGTATCACTGAATTCTCAGGACTCCAAGCACAATTCTCTATTTGCAGCATACACACTTGTAGAGTAGGGGATAAAAAGTCCACGTGGAAGACCTTGCTGCCTCTGCCTATTAGAGGAGACAGAATAAAATAGCCAAAGTAGCTTCAGAGCAACACAGTTCCATGTGGAAGAGAAACCTCTTCAAGAGACAGGTCCCTTCCAACCCAAACCATTCTGTTTATGCCCTGCTCTGTAAAAAGAGCATTAAAAATCTGCTTGTAAACTAATGCCTCCAGGCAACAAGCCAGACCAAAGTGAGAATCCAGCAAGGCTTTTAAAATACCTACCAGTCACACTTTTAAGAACTCCTACAGCACAGAAAAAAGCAACAGCAAGGCGACAGAAAAAGTAAATCAAGGCATACAAATTTAGCTGTGCTCCATGGACTTATTGCTGCAGATGCAGGCTAGCATGCTGATCAGGGGCAGAAAAGGTGCAGCAGCAGTAGGGACTACCCAGCTGCCCCATTTCCCAGCCACTTTGTAGCACTTGACATCCAAACTAAAGCCCCAGCAGACCAGCTATGCTCAAGGCAAACCTGGTGATGATGCTTTACTCGTGCTGCAATCACACCACGGTGTGGGCAAAGTCTGATATTAATAGCTGAGACTATACATAGCAACTCTTATTTGATTAAAATTTAGTACAGTTGTGAGGAAGTTAACTGACCATGACTGAGAACTCCTGATCAGAACAAAGTGTTCAGTACTGTGTCAGTCTGCAATTATTAGATCTCCTGTGACAACAGTGTTTGTAAAATGTCCTGCTTTGGTTTCCTTGGTAAGGATAAACATCACCTCTTCTACATGAAGTTCTACTTCAAAATGCTGCCCCTCAACCAAAAGCCACATAGAGGTGTTTTTTAAAACACGCATTTCTTATTTGATTTTTGTTAAATAAGGATGTTTCATTTTACTTGTCAAGAACCTTGGCATGAAACAGTGAACCCTTTATCTGGTTTAGAATGTAAGCCTCTTCCATAATGTTTTTATAGACAATTTCAGTTGCTAGCCAAAGGGCTACACATGTAACTATCCCTTTTTTTTTTTTTTTCTTTCCTTACAAGAGTAGGCATGGTTCATGAGTGCAGGACAAAAACTATCTCTGACCTGCTGGGAACAGCTCATGAAACCCCGCACTTTCTGCAGGCTGCTCTCCCAATGCAGGAGTCCTGGTTTACCAAAGGAGAACCCCAACACCATTCTCAGTAGCTTAATTTTCTAGCAGTAGCGTTCACTTCGCATGGTCCTTAGGAAGCACTTATTTTCCTTAATCGCCTCCACACTGGGAATTCTACTTAATAACCCCAACTGCCTAGCAGTACCCGCTGATGACCTGTGGATGGAGCTTGGTACAGGAGTAGGTTTTCGCCAAGGCAGTCAGCATCCTCTGTACTGCTCCCTCAGGAGGAGTGAAGCACCACACTGGACTTCGGCTCAGCAGTTGACTCTCTTTTTTTTGATGACTACAGTATTCCCTTTACAACACCTGTAGCCCTGCAGGCTTCTTAATTACTGTTTTCACTGATCTTAAACTTTTTTAAAAAAAAAATTTAAAGATCCCTCATTTGCACAGGAAGTCTTTTTAAGTGGAATTGTTTCCAGTATATTTCACACCCACTGCTTTCCTTCCATTTCCTGCTTCCTGCAGTCCTGTACGCAGTGATATGGCTATGTACATGTTCCACGCGGGACATGTGCCCTGTCTCATCTCCCCAGGTAACCTTTTTTCTGTCATGCTGCAGGAGCAGCAACTTGTTCCAGGCAAGTTGCAGCTGTGCTACCTGCCAGGGGAGAGAAGGGATGGAAACTTTTGGAGGAACTAAGTCACTGTCATGGAAAAAGCAGGAGTTTGCCAAAAGATGTAGCTTCATTGTACAGCTAATTAGCTCCCTAAGGATTGGCTCTGACAGAAGGAACTGGAAGAGAAATACACACTGTTCTTAGGGCTTGCTGCAGCAGAGAGCGGATCAGCACATTTTGAGACATCCCATAGGAGTTACCTGCTCCTACTCCTGAAATTTCCTTGCTAAAGTGCTCCAGACAGGCTTTCAGCTAAGGCACCTGCACAATTATCTCCGGTGTGCTGCCAGTGACACAATAGTGCTCACCTCTGCTCACAGCAGCTTTTCCACTTTAACACTATTCTGGTCTAAAAAGCTGACAAACAGTAAAGCTCTATAATCTGGAAGTCAATTCTATTTTCAACAAAAATGGTTACTACAGCTACTGCAGACTTACCAGTTTTTTAGCCACACCACTGAAGAAGGTTTTCCTCTCTCTATGCCATGGGCACTGTCACAGAAGTGTACTTCCGGAGTCTTCTTCCAGGGCACTGCACACCCAGCACCACTTTCAGGGTAGAGCACACAGCAGTTTCTCCTGCTCCCTTGAGCACCTCATTTACCAGGAAGCCTTCACAACAGGCCTGCACTACAGTAGCAGCTCTCCACCTTTCATAGAACCATTAGCACCAAAAAACAGCAGGCATTTTTGCTGGCCATGTTTTTATTTGTTTTTCGATTTGAACAGGGGAGCCAATGATACATCCAGTATTAAAAAAAAAAAAAAAAATCAGAAGGTAAAACAAATTTTCAGAAGACTGAGATGCTACATGCTATATTTAACCTAATTTTATTCATGCTTGCTTTGGAGGGGGACAGGAATCATTCAGTAAAAACATACAGTAAAAACAAAATGTCTCACCATATAGAACTTTAACCTACAGTAATGTTGTACCTTAATTATTTCCATGCACACAACTAACATTACAAAATTTGTTTTAAAATGAACACAATTAAGACTTCTAGGAGCATCTGGTAGTAAAGCAATTCTAATTTCTTTTGTAGAGATCAAGCACCTCCAATTACAAATTCGTATACACAGTGAGTGCTTTCCTTGAAATGAAAACTAAAAAATAAAAGTTAAAAAACCCAAAAATGTATTGGATAGCCTCAGAACAAGCCGATGTTAATTATATATCCAGCTATGTAGGCAATAAAACCATAGTGCTAACGAAAAAAACTTTTATCTGAGAAGTAACTAAAAAAATTTGACTTTCTATAATTACAGAAATATACTTATTTGCTAAAATAAATAAAAGTGCTGCATATTAACACTTCACTATAAAGAATGCATACCAGAACACATTTATAAATATTGAATGATCTTCAATAAGAATAGCTACTACAATAATGCTGGCTAAATAGAAGTGCATAATGAGAAGCACTATGGGTGGTTAATGTTTTTGCCACATACTGCTGTTACCTTGAGGTAGATAACACATGCGTACCAAATTCTGCATTCATTTCGGTTGCTGCTGGTATCATGTGTCTAAGAAATGTGTACAGTATGAAAAACGCTAAAACACGCACGGATGGAAAAAAAAATGCCTGGGGAAAATAAAATAAGAGATTTTCATGCAATTATGTACAGTCTCACTGTGTAAATTTCAAGGCAAGGTTCTTCTGCAAAACATGGACACTTTTACTGAGAGAATGTGTTGGGTTTTTGTTTTTTTTTAAACTTGATTTAGTGCATTTTTAATTTTTTTTGTTACCTCCTGCGTCTTGCATTATTTTGCTCTATTCATTAATTGTGTGCAAATGACATGCCAGTTTAAAAACAAAACTAAGTCATGTATAGAAATAAATTCTGGATTGTAAAAACAATGGTAAACAGAAAACTAATGAAATCCATACCAAAATTACACCATCTGATTCAAGTAAAAAAATTACTTACACTAGTAATAAAAAAAGACAAACATGTCTCATGAATATAAAAGAAATGTCTGCTGAGTGTTTTTAGTTTAGATGTTTCAGAATGCTGCTGTACGTTTTGTGGGGGATCTGGGGAGATGATTTCATAGCAGAAGGCGTTAACGTGGCCTGTATTGATTTCAGTGGCGAACCAACCGGGCTGTGAAACTGAGGAATACCTATAGCCTCAAGCTGCTTGTTGAAGAGGAGTTCTCCACTGTTATTGAGAAAGCTCTCTTCTCTTTCCTTCTCCCCAAGCTTCCCCTCTTCTACTGGCTCAGGTTCTAGCATTTCAGCATCTTCCTTCTTACTAAAGAACTTGTCCAAATAACTCGTGTAAGTATTTTCTTTTTCAGCTTGTTCATCTTTCCTCACCTCACAACAGAACTGGTCTATGAGGAAGCACTCCTCCCCACTACTTACAAACTGGCTGTCCCAAGACGTTTGGTACAGAGCTTCTAACTGTGCCAAATTCGCCATTCCTTTCTCCTGCTTCTCTCTGCTTACTGATTTCGATATTAATCCTTTCAACTCTATTTGAGACACCGAGCTATTCAAGTCATTTAATTTATCAACGTCAGTAGACTCGTGTTGTAAACTAAGCTGAATGGTTTCCGCTATAAACGAATCAAAGTCAAATCCTTGATTCTTCTCCCTTTCTTTTTCAACAAGTTGCTGTGATGCTTCCTCGAGCGCTATCTGAGCTTTCACCAACCCATTCTTTTCACATTTAGACTTGCCTTTCTTATCAGACTTTTCTTTGCTCTGTTCCTTCCAGTTTGAAAGATCTATAATAAGCTTGGGCTCATAGTAATGGTTAACTTCACTGTCTCGCCAAACTAAATTATCTAGGTATGAAGATGACCTCATTTTGTAATTACAAGTGTGACTACATTCCAGATCACAATATTTGTTTTCATGGTGATCAGAATACTGCCAGCAAGGCTCAGTAGAGAAGTGGGTGTCAAAGGCAGGATCCTCCAGGTATTTTTCACGATCTCCATCCAAATATTTGCGAGGATCTACTTGCACTTCTTCCTCATCAGTAACATCAGAAAGAGCCCTTGGATCACGCTGAACTTCATCAGCTTCGTAGTTATTATGAATAGGCCAGTCATGGTCTGAAAATTGACTTTCATGGTATCTGCAAAACAATTTCCTGAGCGTTAGCAGCTAAAAAAGAGTCCTCTAGCTCCCAAAACAGAGACAGTTACATTTAGAAACACCCTTACATTAATCTGGCATAAAGCAATTCTCACATGCACATCTGAAAGATTTAAGTCCAAAACTACATTTAACTTTACTCTTCCTTAATACGTTTAACAGACTTTAAATGACTACTGCAAATCTCACTACTATTATATGCACTAAGCATTTAACAACACAATCATACTTAAAACTCTCTTCATTAAAAGTATTTTTTTTAAACAAATATTTTGGGGAGAAAAAAAAAAGTAACATAAAGATTAACTTTAGATTTTAGAGTTCATCTCAGGAATGCATCAGCACATCCAAGTCAGTTTAATGAATTATAAACCCAATGGCAATGTACCGCCTATAAGGGAAAAATTTATTCTCAGTTCAACTTGAGAAGAAATGAAGCAACATTACTTCAAGGACACAGTCATTCAGTTATGTTCCATGCCACAGCAAGTGATAAATTTACCTTTCCCAATTATAAATATGGCTGTGACTTTCATCCATCAGCAGAATATCATCAACCTCATCTTCAATGTGGAAAGGATGACTTGAAATAGGCTCATCCGTTGGAAAGGAATAAATGCTCATATAAGGATGGGACAAAGCTTCTTCTGCTGTCAATCGATCCATAGGACTAAATGTCAAAATTTGCTCCAGGAAGTCCAGCGCTGCAGAGGAAAAGTGATAGTTAAATAGCTGAAAAATGACATTTTGGACACCTAGAATTCAAGGTAAACAAGCACTGCTCTGCTCTAGAGGCATGCAATTGCTTAGAAGTAGCCACCTGCGAAGGATCATCTACTGAGAGCTCACTGCCAAATCTGTATTCTGTAGTCGCAGGAAAGCTAGAAGAGTAGAAGTCAAATCTGAGAACAACAATTTAATTTACATCAGGAAAATACACAAAGAGATAGAAATATTCAAGCTGAATCGGTATGCACCAACTGCTACCAGGAAACACTGCTGTCAGTTTTGTCGTGGGACTTTCTTTCAAAACATTTATTTGAAAGATGGTTGTTTATTATACTGACTCCATTCCAGTGTTGCCTTATACTTAGAAGGCTGGTGTCTCACAACAGAGCAATTGCAGTGTGTCGTGGTAGGCCTAGGCAAGCCAAATTGGGTTTATACCTTTCCTGGCTTGCCCAGACGTATTTTTCTGCTTTCCTCCTGCTGTTTTGGGGGAGAGCAACGGCGGGAAAAGGGACAAAGGGCGTGGCGCCACTGAGTCTGGGGTCCCTTGCCTGCCCAGACCCTGTGGTAGGCAAGGTGCACACAGCTGCCTTGTGCAGGGCCCGTGTTCTTCCCAGAACAGGGTGGAGCAGGCCTATGGTTTCACCTAATATGGGCAAATCTTGGCTAACTGCCATTTCATTGGCTGNGGAAGCCCTGGAGAGAATACAGATCATCCAGAGAGCCAGGAACAGGTCAGAGATCATCTGCCTCCTTCCCCAGAAGCCCAGGGGAGACTCTAAAGCCGCTTATGGCTACCGACAGCAACCCTGCCTTGGGTACTGTCAGATAATAATTTTGTGGGTAAATGCCAAAGCCTCTTGTAATTATTAATTGCCTTCTGCCCTAAGCAGAAAGTTGCTCCTTTATGTCCTATGCTTATCTAGCGAGCAAGTGGTATACTGACCGCAAAGCCTTCTCTTCTAGTTTATATCGAGTTTAATTAATGTATATATTAATAACTATTTCCAGATTCTGTTATAACCTGTACATAGTTTCCATAACGTTGCTAAGAGCCTGTTAATATTATTATTAAATGGTGATCGGGGTGATGCGAGTTCTGAATGTTTAATATTAATAAACTGTTAATATTTTTATATATCGTCTTGCATTAATTAATTTACCCCATCCCTTTACACAGTGCAAACAAGTTCAGCAGAGATTCACAGTTCTCCTCCAAAGATGATCAAGCAGCTATGACACCAGCATTTTTTACTACAGCAGAAGACAATCCTTTTTCAGAGGACGCACAAACTTTTCTAACTTAAACTTGCTTATAGCAATCACACACACTGCAAAACTGTTCACTGTTTGGATTTTGAAATACAGAAGTATGTCTTCTGAATTACTTACCTTCAGGACTGATGCCTGGAAGCAACTGAGTTAAAGGTTTGTGTGGCTCAGTCATATCATTTCTAATGTAAACTGGAATTACGTTGAGAAGCTCCTGACGGTCCTCCTCATGTACAACAGGAATTGATTCTAGAATCAACTGCATCTGTTCAAGTTCATGTGCACCTAAGCACCAAGAGAAAACACAGGCTGCCATTTCAACTTCAAACACATCTGATTGCTGTATACAAAAGACACATCAACATTTTGTGCTATGAGCAGCTATTTTCAGTACACTTATCTCCTACAGAGGAAAGGCTTAAGTTCTAAATTTAAATGATAATAAACCTGAAGAGCTCTCAGAAATGCTGTAGCATATAAAGAATTAGAGCTGCTACACACAGTTAAGGCAACATAACCATAAGCTTTTGCAAGGATGCTTTCATGAAGAATGAGGTACAAACAAAAAGACAGGCTGTTGCTGTAATGTACTATATACTGCAATCCTCCCCTCTACCCTGATTCACCTAATTAATTCAATATTTGACCTCTCTTCAAATTACATATACCCTATTTAAAAAAACAGTTGTGGTTTAGTTAATACAAATGGTTGTGGCCTGTAAGATCTTTAATATTCTAGTCTGAAACTCTGTATATTACCAGGTGCAAGAGAAAAATCACCTGTCAGTTAAGCTATGTAATCTTGTTTAAAAAGAAAGTGCTCTCTTGTGATTGAGAATGCAATACACTTCCAGCACTATCTGAAGTTTCCCAGAGTAAGAACTATAAAGGCCTACAGAACAGGTTAATTTTGAATAATGAACAGCATCTATATTCAGTTCCAGTGTAGCTGGAGTACCCAGAAATACAGCTTGTCCACCTCAGTTTTAATGTTCTGCTCCAAGAAGCATGTAGTACCTGAGAGATTCAACTAGCAGGTGAAACTACACAGGATTACTTTCATGACAATGTGCCCCTCCTTCACCAAGCAGCTCTAGGGAATCATCAGTGACACTGATGCATGTGACATTAAATACAGAAATAAATGAGGTCAGAAAGAGACTGTACCATCTCAAAACTTATGCACTGTCAGCTCACTTCACCAGTCTGCATGGCCGCCTGCACTGGACATTCTACCATACACCTGCCAGACAACTCACAAGCTGAGGCAAAGTCACTACAGAAAACTTGACCAAAACCTACATTCCCCAGATTAATCTGTACTGCCTTGTATTACTTTCTTTGCTGGTCTGAAAGAGCTGTTTTGTTCTCCTACTTCAGACTACTACTAATTAATCTATCAGCTGTTATACTCTCTGTAATTTGCTGGAAAACAGATTCTACTGTATCATTATTTCCACCCTAAAACCTAATGACATTCCCTTCCACTGTAAGCGAAATGAGGATTTTAAAATACTCATTTAGAAGAAAGAATCAGAGGAGTTGTTTTAAACAGCTATTGAATTCCTCTGCCTCAGTTTCCCCTCCCTCACTATTTAAATAAAGAATCTCTCTATGAATGTGACACTCAGAGCATTCATAATCCTCAAGTACTCTCTGGACACAAAAAAAATCATCACTGAAATACACATATTTAGAACACTTCAGAGGTATTCAATACATTTAACTTAATTACAGACAGATTTACCATATATGAATCACTAATTAAACTGTGACATTTATCTAAATATACACTGGTATGAGTAACAAAAATTGAAACATCTTCTGCTTTACAAATACACCAATTTATACCTCGCTTATGTAACTGCACAATAATACAGCATATCTTGATAATCAATTCCTATTTAATATTAGCTATTAACCTTTCCATAACAAGATAACTAAACAGAACCATTCCTTTTAGGAATAGACACATGCATTTTTACCCTACCTACCTGCAAAGAGGGTTTTCCCAGTCAGCATTTCAGCAAAGATGCAACCTGCAGCCCACATGTCAATGGCTTTAGTGTAGTTGTTTGGAGAAAGCAAAAGACGGGGCGATCTGTACCATTTAGTAACCAATCCTTCAGAAAGATGGCCCTAATGAAATAAAAAGAAAAAAGAAAAAAACTAACTTAGATTTTTAAGAGGTATAGGTTAATTACTTGTTTCATACTTTTTTATGCACTAGAAGATTTTTTTGTCTGAAGATCCAAAGGGGGCACATGGTACTGTTCTACTATCCCACTCTGCCTTTAGAAATGGATCAGCAATACCCTTTACGAGACAAGAGCAATGATACAGAAACAGACATTACTTATTTAAATGAGGTAGAGCAGCTAAACTTTCTTATTCCCAGATGCCAGATAAATGAACTCTTATAAAACCACCTAAACCAAGATGACAGTATCTATCAACCCCAGCAAGCAGCCACACTCTCACGCTATGAGATCACCACTTAAAAAATTTAGGTAAGGCTTCCATAGTTAAGACTCTAAATGTTGGCCTTAACCTCAGGTTCTACACTCGCTGTTTAAAATCTGCTTTTCTGAGCACCTCTACTAAAGAACAGGTCTTTTTAGGCTTGCAGTAGTTCTATCTGAGACAAAACATGTAATCCAGAGATCTGTTTCGCTCTGTCTGTAAGCATTCCAGTTCTGCTGTATGATGCCTAACATGACATCCCACCTACTAACAAAGCCCTTCACAGACTGTCTCCCTCCTGCAAAGGTAGATAAGAGGCTATTTTAAGAAGGCTCAGTTGTCAGTGTATACACTCTTCACATACCTTGTGGGAATAATGAGGATCCATGATTCGTGCAAGACCGAAGTCACCAATCTTCAGCACCAAGTCTTCAGTATTAATGAAAAGATTAGCTGGTTTGAGATCTCTATGCAGAACATTTGCAGAGTGAATATACTTGAGCCCACGTAGCAGCTGGTACATGAAGAGTCTGGCATGATCTTCCAGTAAAGGGCCTTGCTCTAGCAGATTAGCCAGATCTGTCTCCATGTATTCCTGGACAATGTAAACACAGTTCAATTCTGTAAGGGAGCCCACATCATCTGTTAAGTGGCTTCCACTGGGACCAAGAATTTCAAATACTTTGACAATGTTATCGTGGTCAAGTCTTCTAATAATTTTGATCTCACGTAGAGCATGTTTAACACTCTGGGGATCTGTAAGGACAATTTTCTTGACAGCCACTCTTTTGTCACAGTCATTATCAACAGCAGAAAAAACTAAGCCGTTTCCACCACAGCCCAGTGGTTTTAAGTCCATATACCGAGAGCCCAGATCAAAACCATGAATGTTCATGAGACTTTCAAATTTTTCTGCCATTTTAGAACTCTTTACGTTTCTTTTTCCTCAAACTACTAAGCTTCTGTAAACACGCAGAGACACTTCCACTGGTATCTGAAGGAAAGGTCTTACAGAAAGGGAGAAGAAACACTTGGCTTTGACTGCAAGATGGTTTCTTGACACTCTCATTTCATTATAAGCCAGCCAGGCCTGTTGTGTCCCCTTGAATTTAGAGCCTGTAAGCTCTAGAACTCAAACCGAGCATAAGATAGAAAGATTGCAGCATTCATAGTTCAAGAAAGGTGCAGCATTTCTGCAGACATTAAAGAAAATACTCACAAGAAACTCAAACGGAATGAAATGACATACTATGCACTCAGCTCTATTGTGCTAAACTGGTTAACATTTAACAAAAGTGTGAATAAATATGCACATAATAGGCTTCTTTTAACATCCTCCTCCTCACAGTGCAGATACATTCAGTGTTGGACTGGTCCTGAGCAGCGTCATTCTATGGTGCTGGTAAGCACTACTTTTTTTTCTTCCTTCTTCCTCCTTTTTCTCTCCTTTGTTTACAGTCTAGTTAAACAGGAAACTGGCAGCTCTTGATTTACAAAAGATGCCTTCTGCTAATGATCAGGTGGCTCCAGCTCACCACAATCACAATCAAAGCTACCATCCATTTTACTCCGTGCCAACCTGAAAAGGAGATGAAAAATATATTAGTATTCCAGCACATACAGGAGTTTTCCTCCTCCCACAAATCATTAAATGGCCCTAAACGTACAGCTTATTTATTGTCCAGTTACAAAATAAGAAGCCATCACAAAAGCTAAACTAACTTGAAATGGCATATACTTTTCATACTTGTGGAAGAAAACTGACAATAATCATCATGCCTAAACATATCTTGTGAAAGTTGCAGATGTAATTAAGGATATAACACACACAATGAAATATCCTACTGAATGTTAATAAGGAAGAGAGTATCACAGAAAACTTGGTAATTCTCCAATCTTAAGAGACAAGATCCTACACCTCAGTCATTAATTTAGGATAATTCTTTCCACTAAACTCTCACTCAAGACAAAAATCAGGGCTAAGTATTTCACCATAATAAGAGATAGATGGGTACTGTTCACATGACATGGGTAAGGTTTGTGCACTCCCAGTATTTATGGACTTTCCGGAATATACAGCATACATCCAATGCCACCTAAATCCTTTGGACATTGAGCAGTTCACTAACATCTCAAATTATAATTTTGCCCCTATAGCTTCATCATTAGGGTAATTCCTCAGGCAAATATTATTACTCTTGCACTTAAGTCTACACTTACCCAACCTAGAGGAAAAACTACCAGCATGTAAATTTTACACAGTGACTGATATATTCTATAACCAATTTCCCTAACAAACAGGCACTTTCAGACATAATTTATTTTTTAGTAGTCCAACAAATGCAACTACTATTTATGAAAACAAAAGTGGTAATCTTCTCAGTGTCTCCCTATCTGCAACAGCAGAATGTAGTCATAAAACCCACACTCTGCATTTTTACACAACATCCTTATTTCTTTTAAAAGCACCACAATGCCACAAGGAAGAGTCAGAGGTGTACCTTACACAGTGTGGTAAGGTTTGGACAATTCTGGTACACGGCACTTGTATGTTCTTACCCAACAACTATAGGTCACATCCAACCACTAAATGTCTTGCGTTGAATCTTAGATTAACACGCTACAGCTCATCACCTAGATCTCTAAATAAATATAAAGTTCTCCAAACTATCCTAATGCTCCAGAGTCAATTGTACGTGAGCGCTTTCCCTTAAACTGTGCTAGCACTACAGAGACCAAGCTAAACAAGTCTCCTTGCTCCTACAGGGCAGCAAAAGCAGCTGACAAAAATATTAACATATACTAAATAATGGCCTCAATTCACTAATCAGAATTGCATAATCAAAACGAAAAACAAACAACAACAAAATGCACCACATTGGCAAACAGAAACTGTTCCGTCACATTTAAATACCACCATTCCTTAGGCTCATGCCTGACTGCCACCGAGACACACAGCCCCCATGCCCTGGCTCCCTCCTGCCTTCAGGTGTTTGTACAGCCGTGTGACAAACACAGGAAAGGGAAGGAAGCACAAGCTATCCTCTGCTGGGTTTTTGTTTTCAAATAAAGATCACCAAATTGATTCTTTCTGAACTGAAAAGCATTGAGCTGCCCTGCTAGAAGGATGATATTTAAGTGCTTTTTTTACTTAGCATGCGTAACTATTGCCTTGAGATTCCTTTCTTTGTACACTGTCCTAATTTTAGAAAGCATTTTACAAGGGTTATTATAACCCTAGTGCAAAGATAATGAATTAACACTTTTCCCAAATTACCTTGAATTTTTATCAGATTGGTGTGAGAAGACATCTTGCAATGCCCATGAATTTACTTGAAGAACAAATACAATATTTATCCTAGAGTTAATGAGGATAGCATCAGGCCCAATCCAACTCTTTGTTCACAACTGTAACAACCAAAAGCCTAGCCTCTTGATTTTTAACTTTTTGTAAGACCTATAATATTTCCTCATTCAAATGCACCACTTTTAGGGTCACTCATTCTGAGTTTACATCAACCCAGATCATTTTCCTTTCATTTCCCACCCCCCAAAAACACTGTTATGGAAATTAATTTCTGTAGCTTATACTAACACTTTAAATTTCACATTAACTGAAGGTCCAAGGGCTCTATTCAAATACCCTGCAATAAGCTGTATTGTATATCCTCGGGACCAGTTGTATTCTTCTCCACAATTGGGCTTATTGTTTCACATTGGTGATGTCTTCAATATGTAGCCACACCAAACTGGTTTGCACCAATTGGGTGACACATCTGGAAACTCTCTTTTAGCTAGTTCCATTAAACAGCACAGGAACAGACTGAAAAAGATGCCCTTCAGTAGCAAAGAGTAAGATCTGCTGATCTCCGTAACTTAGATCTTAGCCCTTACTACCATGATTAACTGAAGGCAGCAGCGTAAGTACAACATGAAAGCAGTAATGACATTACTGCTTCAAGGAGAAAGGGAGTTATGGTCCACTTACTTACTTGAACTTAGAGTCCTAAAATCATCATTCTGTATCTCTGAAATGATGCATTTCTAATCATCAGCTTATACTTTATCTTTCCACTATGTGATCACTAACCACAGTGCTTTCAGAAAGTATGTAATGATTTTCAGAATCAGTGATTCAGATAACAAATGTTGACAACATCAGCAATCCATTGCAGCCTTCAGTTTGACCTTATCCTGCTACAACCTTCCTATGTAACTATGAGCAAATGACTTAATCCCAAAGCCACAAAAAGTAGGGCCTAGCTATCATTCAAACAGGATCAAGTCCTAGGAAGTTGACCAGGAGGCAGCTTATCTACCAAACAGATACAGTACCTCACATACATATGGGCAAGGACAGTTAGAAATTGTCCTAGCAAAATGTTCCACTATTAAAACAAATTAAGTTCAGTAATCAAGAACGATTGTTTGCTTACTGCCACTGAGAACTCTACTTTGGAAATGTAACAGATGACAATACTGTAGCAGTTTCACATATCCTTGTATGAGCAAAAAAAAAATACACTTCTAAACTGACCCTAGGCATGAACTCTACTTTTCTCTTTCACATTAACACCTCATATCTTTCACTATGCTGGTTCCACCCCTCACCTAGAATGGTTCTTTGTGCCCCTCACGGCCATTGCCCCATGGTGAGCTGGCCCCTCTGCCAGGACTGTAGTGCCCAGAGGACAGCTCAGGCCAGCAGCTGAACTAGTTTCCCTATCCATGAGTTAATAGCTAACAGACATTCAAGATAAATAGTCCTGTGGACCAGTAGCAGAGGGGATGGAAAATATTAACCCCAAACTTTCTTTCATGGTGATTAAGAATAATTTCTTTAAGGATAATCAGCTAAAATAAATCCAGACTTTTCTCAAGCCAAAACTAGTTCAAAGTTAAATATCTATATATATACAGTACTCATTTTGCAGTAATTTTTAAGTTTGGAAAATAACGAGGTGGGCTTTTAAAACAGTAATGACATGAACACCTGTTAAGTTTATATAGTTTCAGTTTCAATCAAAGTAAAAAACATCAGCCCAACTGTCTTGAAAGTACACCCTAAATAAACAAAAATGACAAATTCCTCTTCAGTTGGGTAACATCCTCTAACCACTTGAAACACACGATGGCCAACAGCGTAAAAAAAAAGGTTTATTACCCCAATTTGTGCCAAACAGGCTATTTATGCAGGCACCAATGTTTTCATTTAGGCTATCACCTTCCAAAGACTTCAATTTTTTAAGTGATACATTTATTCCTTCCTCCCATTAAGTTTAAAGAAGGAAACACAAAGATACTAGTTTAAGTGGTTTACGACTACACTTTTAAATCAGATCAGCTCTCGGTAGAGGGCAACCAAGTGACCCACAGAAGGGCTGTTGTCTTTGAAATTCCTAATGCTGGCAGACATCAACACATGTGCTAGTTTGAGGCTAACTGGAGTATTTTAATAGAGAAAATTATATTACAGGCTGTGAAAGGAAAACAATGGTGATGTCTACTCACTCATACTTGCTGAGATGTTTAGGAAAAACTACTCAAAAGGNGAGTTCTAGTCTGGGTCATTTTACAAAGTGGGGGGGGGGGAGGGCGGGTAACTCCCAAACCATCATAACACACATGGCCAGCATCATGCAAGAAGCCTGTTCAGTTCATGCTCAACTTCTGCACATGGATTTATCACAGTTTTCAGGAAACAGGATGTACACTGAAACAGTCATGTATGAGATGTTTACTTTTTCAGAAATACAAATAAGATTGAAGGATACCAGTTAATTTGATTATGCAGACTGCATAATAATCAAACCATTACTCACATGAGAAAGACCAAGAATGACTAATGACATATTATACAACCTGATAAGTACTATCCTCTTGACTATAAAAACGAGGGGTACAGAAGTATTTTTTTAGATCAGCCACGTTGCAGTCAGTAGGCAGAGTGAGTCATCGTCCCAACTCACAAAACTGCTGCTTTTCTAAAGCCTCCTACTTGCTCCTCGCACTGTTTAGGGAACTCTGTGCTGGCAGTCAGCAAACGTTACTATTAGTTTTATAAATCTTTGTAAGGATCTGTAAAAGTACACAGAAATCCAGTGTATTTTTCCATATCATCAAAGAAAATGGCTCAGTTCTCTCTTTAGGTGATTTAAGGAAAACTCAGCACTGAAGATGTCTACCATCAGCTAACCACAGAGTTCTTCACCTCTGCAGACCTGTTACTGTTTGCTGTTCCACTGAACAGTTAACCAGTCAAGAGTGAATTAAAGAGCTCACAAAGCAAGAACTCAGGCTAAGTAAAAGGTTGAAACAAAAGTTCTCATTTTAGCTTTACAGCACACATTTTCTAAACCGGATTACCAAACTAAAATCTACTTCTATTTTCAGGTACTGCTTTCTGGAACTTGTAACTGGTTTATAAACACAACACACAGTCACAATGTTACTTATACAAACACGCGCACTCGTTTTAATATACTTTAAAAGTCCTTGGCAAGACATATATGCACACATCTATATAAATATGTTCATATATGTAAAAAAACAACCCGGCAACAGTGCTTTTATCAGCGTTTGCACCAGACACATGACAAGAAGCCAACCGCTTCCTTTTCCACGACGCGATTAACTTAGCTATTGTCAAGTCGATTCTAAACGGCACTGAATTGTCTAAACAGACACTCATGATACAGTAGCCAAGCGTGTGCATCCTGCCCGCCGGCTTTTCCAAGCCCTCAAAGTCCTGCAGCCTCACTTCAAGCTGTTTTCACCAGGATTTTAAGCTACTTAGGAAAAGCATTATGCCGCTTTTTCCACGGACAGTGCCTGAGGGTACCGGGGAGCCTGCGGATGCCCTGACAGCAGGAGCGTGAGTGTGGTACCCGGCCTCCATGCCACCGGCACAGTGGACGAAGACCGGCGCAGAATCCCCCGCCCAGCCCCGAATTCAGCATCAAAACTTCCTCAGACTTAGAGAGTCCGGACTTCCCCCAGCGCCAGACGGCAAAGGACATCCTTCCTCCCGCTGCCCCCCCCACC
>VWYK01062285.1:0-12824 GCA_013399775.1 Semnornis frantzii | reverse complement strand
TATTACCTTTACCTTGTATATTTCTGTAAATATTCTGGTATATAGTGTATATATCTGCTTGTATTGTGCTAAGCTGTAAATATAGTTTCATCTATTAACTTTCATCTAGCTGAGTTCTAGTCTGGGTCATTTTACAAGTGTGGGGGGCGTGGAGAACTCCCAAACCATCACAGGTACCTCTTGGGCATTTTATGAAAATCTGATAGGATTGACAGCACAATGGAACAAGCCTTCTAAGTGCTGATATGCCCATGACATACAGGAAAAGCGAGTAGCACATTGTTATGGTTGAACCCCAGCTGGCATCTAAGCACCATATAGCCACTAGCTCATTCCCTCACAGTGGGATAAGGGAAAGAATCAGAAGGGTAACACTGAGGAAACTCACAGGTTGAGATAAACACAGTTTAATAAGTAAAGTGAAAGCTACATGCATATGCAAATCAAAACAGGTCGTTCATTCACCTTTTCCCATTGGCAAGCAGGTCTTAAAAGATATCCAAGAACGCAGGGTTCTATCATGCAAAATGCTTACTTGGGAAGATAAAACACTGTAACACTAAACATTACCTTTTCCTTCTTCTTCCCCTAGCCTTTTACTCTGAGCATGAAATCTTATAGTATGAAATACCATATTAGTCAGTTGGAGTGAGCCATTCTGGCTGTGTTTCTTCCCAACTTATTATGGCACTTCCAGTTTATTTGCTGGGGTGAGAGACAGAAAAGTCCTTGACTCTCCGTAAGCACTGGTTGGTGACAGCTAAGACATCTTCATCACAAACCCAAAACAGTCCCATGCTAACAACACTTAGAAAATTTGTACCAGCTGACATCAACACAAATATAGAATCATAGAATTATAGAATGGTAAGGTTGGAAAGGACCTCAGGGATCAGTTAGTTCCAACCCCCTGCCATAGGCAGGGACACCTCCCACTAGTACAGGTCACTCAAGGCCTTGTCCAACCTGGCCTTGAATACGTCCAGGGAGGGAGTAGCCACAACCTCCCTGGGCAACCTGTGCCAGTGCCTCACCACCCTCACTGCAAAGAACTTCTTCCTAACATCCAGTCTAAATCTTCCCTCTGACAGTTTAAACCCATTGCCCCTAGCTCTGTCATTGTAAGACCTTGTAAATAGTCCCTCCCCAGCCTTCCTGTAGGCCCCCTTCAGGCTACATGCTTGAACCTTTGCTCTGACTATTACTCAATCTTTAAGGTATAACAAACTGCAATAAAAGAATACCAACCATGATATAGGGCACTTGAACATCTCCTCTTTGATGATGTAAAGAAAAATAATTTTATCAATCTAGTTATAATTATTAACAGTGTAATAACAACACAAAAAATTTACAAGTGACTCAGAGGAAGAAAACTATCATCTACAAGTACTGTAATCTGTATTAAAGCAAGATAAGCATTTTTTAAGTCCTAGCCACAACTAGAAAGAGTTGTAAATATCTGAATATCTTACATATTCAATTACCGTTTATGAATGTCATCAGCCTATTCTGTCTTGCTAGCAGTAATGTAGTTCTACCAAAGCAACAACTTTGAAACTGTAGCAACAGACAACTTTCATGTCTACAGGCACTTTTTCACAAGACTTTTGGACAGGTGCATAAACATTTATACTTCAGGAATTAATTAAATACCCTCTAGATTATCAGACAACATTCTACAACAATATCAAACAAATTTCAATGCTGGCCCCCTTCCATTTCTGTGAAAGAAGTGAAAAGAAAGACTAGAAAAATTACAAACCTCATACAGTAATTAGTTTTTTCAATGCCATTGTTGAACAACTTCCATCAAGTCGCATGAAAATTCTTTGTCTTGTAATACTGACTGCTGTGCTATAAAACTCTTAGAAGCATGCTTACTTTTGAGGACCAGTGCAGACCACATCAGGTTGGATGCTACCTTAAAGGAACTTTCAGCACAACATAACTCACATGAATAAGATGATGTTTCTCAGTATTTAGGACCTATTTTCCCTATCTTATTGAAATGATATCCACACAGAGAATTACATTCACAACTTTGCATAATATTGTGGCAAAAATTGTCCTGTAAATGCACTCACAAGTACAACTCTGATTATGATTAAAGTTTATCTTATTATACTCTAGCTAAGAGGATCATTATATTATATTATATACTGTTCCATGATTAAACTGCTTTTTTTCTTAAAGCACTTTGAATTTATGCTCAGACAGCTTTTATATTCATAAGCTCACAACACTACTCCACACAGCCCCAGAGAGCAGCCCAGGAAATATTAATCAAACTACTGGCACTTATTTTACTACAATGTGCATTATTCTCAGTCCTGTAGTAGCTCTAAGTCAAATCCACGTATACCTCTCTATATAACATATTCAGTTTTAGCTGTGATCTGGATTAAACTTTGAAACTGAAAAATAAAAACTCTACTGCAAAACTATGTGATGTCTTCTGCCATTTGAATTATTCATTGGGTTCAGTCCTGCCATTTGAAAGTGAGAATTTGATTCAGACATGAATGTGAGACTGCTTATAAGTGGTGATCATACGGGGGGGGAGAAGGAAAGGAAATCAACTGGGTTTTTTTTTTGTTTGTTTGGGTTTTTTTTTGTTTTTTTTTGTTGTTGTTGTTGTTGTTATTTGTTTTTTTTTTTTTCCCCCAATAGTAGTTTTTTAGTGCTGAGAACAAAACGATGTCCATACTCTTCAGATGTAATAACATTCTGTTGGGTGTTTAAAACAGCAGGGATTGCCCTGGACTATGTGTGCACTTGCATATATTCAAACACTATATTTGACTAGCTGGAACTAATGGAACAGATTTTCAAAGCAATCCTTCTGTCCTAGTAATTTAAATAAATTACTAACAGGAAAGTTTTTTTGATGACATAAGGTAAAATCTAGAAAAATTCAGTAGTGACTTAAGGCATGTTTAGAGCCTGTGATAGAGCACAGGCAGAATGCTGACTTGAACTGGTACATCCTCTTGATGCATAACAAATTGGTGTGAAAGGTGTTTGGTCCCAAAAGGAGTACAGTTGCATAAGAACAGTTCTATATCTACACTAATAAAACTTACCTCACAGATATTTTCTTAACACTGCTTTTAGAGATGTGGGTATCATACCATATATAATATCACACAACAGCAGATACAAAACGTTTTTTGCTGATATAGCAACTCTTGCAAATCGAGGTGTAGTCTGAAACACTCTAACAAGAGCAATCATGTTCTTTTCAGCCTCAATTATTCCCTTTCTCTCCTTCAGCCACTAGTTGTATTTCTAAGGAGGCCTAATGCTTATGGTAGAAATTCCAATGCTCAGCGCATTATGTAAGTGAGCAAAGCCTTTACAATTTGATTCTTTCTACCCTTTGAACATAAACAAAATAAACTTAACATTCTAGATTGTCTATCCCAATACATATACACTTCTCAGGTGGACAGCTCATCCTATATGCTAATACATATTGGTCATCAAAATAAAAGGATTTGCCAACATACTGTGAGACTAAAACATACTGTGGGTGGAAATTGACTTAGCAGATCCTTCTTCTTCAGGATTTAAAAGGGCTTCTGATGATGTTAATTTTAACAGGTCTATTTTAAAAAAAAATATTTATTTTTTATTTTTATTTTATTTATTAAATAGCCCAAATTGCTGAAACTCAAGGCAATCTCATCATGCTTATCTTCAATCTTAAATCTGTTAGGAAAGTGATCAACTCTTTTCTTCTTGTAGGTTTATATGTCGCATCCTAGAGGGGTCATTTTTCCACTCATCTTTTATTCCCACAACTTCTCAGGTTAATCAAAAGAATGGGAAAGTTTCCATATGCTAATATAACTCATGAGCTGATCATGCATTTTTCTCTCTGTTATTTGTTAAAATCAGATTGTTCTTCCTTCACCTGTCAGTCTAGGGTAGACAAGTAACAGGAGAGATCAGGTCTAGTATTAGTACTCTCATATGTTAACAAGAATTTTATTGAGTTCTGCTAAACCCAAAATTTCTTTTCAGGTTCAAATAATAGCACAGGAAAAAAAAAGGTATTTCTGGGACATGTAAAGTTTATACCTCTTCTTTCCATTGAGATCCAGCCAAAAACAAATATTGCTGAAATATTCATGGAAATCACTGTATATTTGTGCAGATTCACAAATTGCACCAGGTTGGAAGGGCCCCTCAAGGGTCATCTTGTCCAAACCCCTGCAGTGAGCAGGGACACTTTCAACTAGATCAGGCTGCCCAGGGTTACATCAAGTCTGATTGTGAATTCCTCCAGGAACGGGGCCTCAACCACATCCCTGGGCCACCTGTTCCAGCATGTTATCACTCTCATTGTAAGAAACTTCCTCCTTATGTCCAATCTAAATCTACCCCGCTCCTGTTTAAAGCCATGGCCCCTCATCCTATTGCTAGAAGTCCCTCTAGACAGTCCTTTCCCAGTCTTCCTTCAGGTTTTCCTTCAGTTGTAGCTATAAGGTCTCCATGGAGCCTTCACTTCTCTAGGATGAACAGCTCCAACTCTTTCACAGGAGAGGTGCTACAGTCCTTTAATCATCTTTATGACCCTCTTCTGCATCCACTCCAGTAGGTCCATATTTCTGTTGTGTTGAGAGCCCCATAGCTGGACACACTACTCCAGGTGAGGTCTCACCAGAGCAGTGTATAGCGGCAGAATCATTCCTCTTGACCTTCTGGCCATTATTCTTTTGATGCAGCCTAGGATATGGTTTGCCTTTGGACTGCAAGCACACACTGTCTGCTCATGTCCAGTTTCTCATCTGCCAGTACCCTTTTCTGCAGGGCTGCTCTTAATTTCAACATCTCTCAGACTGTACTGACATCAAGGATTACCCCAACCTAGGTGTAGGAAGCTACACTTTACTGAACCTCACGAGATTCTCCTCAGTTCACCTCTCCAGCCTGTCCATGTCCTATCAACCACAACACTCAGCTTAGTATCAATTGCAAACTTGTTGAGGGTGCCCTCAATATAGTTGTCTATATAATTGGTGAATATTGATATATTTAAACAAACAAACAAACAAACAAACAAACAAATAAATAAATAAATAGATAAAAACTAACAGTAGATTTCTATAAGACAAATTCCTAAATCAAATCATCAGCCAAAGCAAATAATCATTACTAGTCTCTTTCTGAACTCAGGTTCCCGTAAAGAGAAACTTATGTTTCTACAACTTCTGGTCACATCAATATAAAATCACAGAACTGTAGAATAGTTGGGTTAAAAGGGACATTCAAAGACCCTCTAGTCCACTAAGGTTCCTGTGAGCAGGGACATCTTGCACTAGATCAGGTTGCTCAAAATCTTACTGAGGCTGACCCTGAGCACTTCCAGTGTCAGGACATCCATAACTTCTCTGGGCAAACTGCCAGTATCTTGTAAAAATTTTCTTCCTTAAGTCCAATCTAAACCTACTCTCATTTGAAAATTGTTACTCCTCTCCTGTTGCCACAGGTTTGCTAGAATTATTTCTCTGTTTTTTTGTTTTATCTCTATGAATATCACAGTTTATATGACAGACATCACCAGCTTTAAATAAGATAAACAATTACCGTGTGGAGGATCGATCAGGCTTTCTTTTACCCAGTTAGTTATATATGTATGAAAAGATTTTTCTCCTCAGCTTATTCAGTAAAATGTTTAACCTAAACCTACCAAAGAGGCCTCTTGGCTGTATTAAGTTCATGAACAAATCATTTTGATTATGTAAAAAGATATTTTTAGCAACCTTCTTAGGAAGAAATTAAATGTTTCATTTCAAACTATCTTTTAAACAAATGGAAGATTTACCCAGAGGGTTTCATACCATTTAATGTTAGAGTTAGCTGACTCATCTGATTTTAAAAATAATTTTCGGTATATCAAAACAGACATGAAAGTCTTAAGTCTTTCCAATCCATGTGCTATGTTAATGGCATTTGATTCTGGATGTGATTGATTCCAGTACTTCTGGAACTGAATGTGGCAGTTTTAAATTTCCTATAAAACGTTTGACCAGTGCTACCTTTGACATTCCTTTGTTTTAGATAAACGACATGAAGCAGTTCAGTGGAAAATTACCACCAGTGTGGCAGAGTTCTATGAGGAATGCCTGCATTCTTATCACACTGGCAGAAATTATGTTTGAAAATGTCATTAACTACTTGACTGCTGCAATGGATGGATTCATACAGATGGACTGAGAGAGACAGGAGGGAGGTTGACCCTACACATAAGACAGAAGCAGTAATGCATAAAATGGAATGGAATGAGTCAGGAGTCATTCAAGAGTTTATGGGTCGATATGAGTAGGAAGATAACGTGGGTGTTGATGAAGTGGTTATCCACTGTAGATCTGTGCTGCTTCTGGCTGTGACAGAGTTAATTTTCTTCACAATAGCTTGTGTGGTGCTATACTCTGAGCTTGTGTAGTTTTGATAGCAAAGGGGTGATTTTGTAAATGCTGAACAAGATCTTGTACAATGTCAAGAACCATTCCACTTCTCACTGTCCTGCCAGTGCCTTCTTTAACTCAGTGTTTACCAGTAGTACTGGTCTCCAAGAATCACAGATCTCTGAGGTCACAGAGAAAGTCTAGAACAAGGAAGACATTTCTCAGAAGAGGAGAATCAGATTAGAGACCTGAGACAATCTCCTCTTGAACAGGTAAACCACCTGCAGGTGTGATGATTACATTAAGAACTGAGGAATGTCTCAACAAAGATAAGATCATCTCAAACGGCTGTCATGGACAGCAACTCCCCAGGGGTTGTGGTGAACAGTGGGGGCAGAGGGCTGGAGGCCACTCTGGCACTGACCTCTGCAGGCACATAAAGACTGCCTTCCCCCCACTTCCCCCCAAAATCCACTTACACATTGTTGATGTAGAGCTGCCATAAATGAACAGTATAAAAACTCCCAAGTTATGCCTGCCTGGAGAAGAGAAAAACTACACTGAAAACACTACATTCTGGAGACATCACAAGTTGAAGTGTCTGTCCCCTCCTCTCCACTAAAGATAGAAAAGAACCCTCTCTCCACTGATCCTCCCCTCTCTTTCTCCATTTCCACTCTCTTTCTCTCTCTCTATCCCTCCCTTCCTTTCTCTATTTATTTACTCTGTTCTCCCTAATAGTCTCATCTTGATATATGTCCTCACCTGTGCCTTAATTTCATTCATGGGAATGTTTAAAAGAACAGCATCTCCTTCCGAACTTCTGGACTGAGACAAAAAGACCACTTAAAAAACCTGACATATTCAAGTCCATGGGTGTACCCATGAGGTCCTGGGAGATTGTGCTGTTTTGATGTTAATTGGAATATTTTAATGAGAGAAATTAGATCATTGGCTGTGAAAAGAAAATGTTAGCAATGTCTATATCACTCATTTGTTCTTCTGAGAGATATAAAAACAGAAACGAATAAAACTCAGTCAGTCTCTGGTTGATACCTGCTTCATTAATCCCTCTACCTGGACCTGCATAATTCAAACTAATCACTCTGGGAACTACAGAGCAGTCAGTCTCATCTCTGTGCCTGGCAAGATCATGGAGCAGATCCACCTCAAAGCTCTGCTAAGGCAAATGGAAAACAAAGCAGAGGTGATTGGTGGTAACCAGCAATGGCTTCACCAAGGGCAGATCTTGCCTGACAAATTTGGTGGCTTTTTATGATGAAATCACAGTGACAGTGGACAAGGGAAAGGCAACTGATGTCATCTACCTGGACCTGAGTAAGGCATTTGACTCTGTCCCACATGACATCCTGGTCACCAAACTGGAAAAACATGGACTTGATGGGTGGAGAACTGCTGGATAAGGAATTGGCTGGATGGTTGCACGCAGAGAGTGGTGATCAAGGGCACAATGTCCAGTTGGAAACAAGTGACAGGTGGCATCCCTCAGGGGTCAGTGTTGGCATCAGTGCTGTTTAACATTTTTGTCAGTGACATGGACAGAGTAGTTGAGTGCACCCTCAGCAAGTTTGCAGAGGACACCAAGCTGTGTGGCACAGTCGACTTACTAGAGGGCAGGGATGGCAACCTTATATCAATCTGATAGTTTTCTATGGTGAAGTGAATATCTTGGTTGATGAGGAAAAAACATACCGATGTTGTTTACCTCAAATTTAGTAAAGATTTTTATATTCTCTCCTATAGGCAAGTTGTCAAAGTACTGATTGGATAGCAAAGAGCAAGGTAAATTGAAAACTGATTGAAAAATTGAGCTGAAACCTTTGTGATCAGTGTCACAAAGTGTAGTTGAAAGCCAGTCACTAGTGATATGGCCCAGAGGATGATGCATAAGCCAGTACTCTTTAACATCTTTATTAATGACTTGGATCTGGCTCGAGCACCTTATCAAGTTTGTAGATGATGCAAATCTGAGAACCATAATGGATGATACACCAGGTGGTTGTGTCACCATTCAGAAGGACCTTGACAGGCTGAAGAAATGGTGTGATAGGACCCTTCTGAAGTTCAAATACAGTAAATTCAAAGTCTTGTACCTGAGGAACTAGTACAGGTTGGGATCAGGATGCCTGGAGAATGAACAGAGTATCTTGTTGGGCAGCATGCTGATGATAAACCAGAAATGTGCCCTTGAGTCAAGGAAGGTCATCAGCCTCCTAGGCTGCATTAGGTAGAGTGTTACTAGCAGATGAGAAGTGGTATTTTCCCTCTAATCAATCCTGGTGAGATGCATTTGCAGTCTTGGGTCTAGACCTAGGCTCCCTAGTGCAAAACAGATATTAACGTAATGGACCAAGTCCAGGAAAGAGCTTCAAAGATAATAAACACAGTGCAGAAGAGGAGAAACTGAGAAGGCTTCATCCTGGAGAATGCTCAGGAAGATCTTATCACTGTGTATAAATATCTGATGGTAAAGAAGATAGAGACAATGTCTTCCTAGTGATGTTCACTGAAAGAAAAAGACAGAGGACGGACACAAAGTAGAAAATAAGGAAGATTCTTTGGGCATTTTTTGTTTGTTTTTGTTGTTGTTCTTCAGAGTTGTTTTTTGTTTGCTTGTTTGGGGGTGTTGTTTAGTTTTGGTTTGGGTTTATTTTTGGGGGGAGTTGTTTGCTTGGTTTTAATTTTGTTTTTATTTGTGGTTTGTTTTGATTTTTTTTGTGGGTTTTTTTTTGTTTGTTTGTTTGTTTGTTTTTGTTTTAGGTGGGTTTTTTTTAATGTGAAACGGGTTAAAAAACCATGTGGAGATTCCGTCCTGTGAAATATTCAAGAAAGAACTTAACATGGTCCCAGGTAACCTTCTTGAGCACAGTATCTGGACTAGGTGTTCTCCAGAGGTTTATGAATCATAGAATCATAGAATGGTAAGGTTGGAAGGGACCTCAAGGATCACCCAGTTCCAACCCCCTGCCATAGGCAGGGACACCTCCCACTAGTACAGGTCACTCAAGGCCTCATCCAATCTGGCCTTGAACACCGCCAGGGAGGGAGTAGCCACAACCTCCCTGGACAACCTGTGCCAGTGTCTCACCACTCTCACTGGAAAGAACTTCCTCCTAACATCCAGTTTCAATCTCCCCTCTGCCTGTTTAAACCCATTGCCCCTTGTCCTGTCATTACAAGCCCTTGTCAATAGTCCCTCCCCAGCCTTCCTGTAGGCCCCCTTCAGATACTGGAAGGCTACTATAAGGTCTCCTCCAAGCTTTCTCTTCTCCAGGCTGAAGAGCCCCAACTCTCTCAACCTGTCCTCATAGCAGAGCTGCTCCCAGCACTGACCCCTGAGGGACGCCAATTGTCACTTGTCTCCAGGTGGACATCGTGCTGTTGATCACCACTCTCTGCGTGCAACCATCCAACCAATTCCTTATCCAGTGAGTGATCCACCCATCAAGTCCATATTTTTCCAGTTTGACGACCAGGATGTCATGTGGGACAGAGTCAAATGAAATATGAACAGTTTTGTGATTATGTGATTAAATGACTCTCAGTCACTTTCCTGATAGAGTATGTGCTCAGATACACATAGAGACACATATGAACACATACATGGATCATACACACTCTAAATAGGTATATATTTGTTTTTTGTAAGTGTAAATGAGGCTATTTCACTACTGATTTAGATTAGCGGAATAAGAAAATGCTAACAGTACTACAGGAAAGCTGGTGCTAACATCTGACATGAAGACTGTTTTCTGCACCTATAAACATTTAACATGTTTTCATTTATTTGCCAAAGTAAATATTACAAAACCAAAGTTTCAAAGGGAAATTTGAGAGGTCATCCAACCTGTCTTGACCCAAAAAAATTAAGCAATTGAAAACTCTTGTAAAGCTGATTGCTTGTGGTAGTTCACTTCTGAAACAATGCTTGCATTGTTCCAGAAAACACAGATGAACATTTTAGTGGGTTACATAAAAATCTGATGCCTTTGGGAACAAGTAAATGCTATAATTTGATTACACAACCCCCATAAGGAGTATGTTGTCTACAAACACCAACAAAGTGGATATCAGAGGCAAATCTTTTATCATGGTGTGTATTTTTACTAATATATGATTCCTATACTCAGAGTACTGCTGAACTCTTTTGAACATCCAGCTAATACAGTTTAACATAGTAGTTAAATTACACAGTCTGTAGTCCATTAGTTTGTGCAAGACACAGTTCCATGAAATTATAAATATTTACAGAGTAATAATACACTACAAATAATTGGAATAGTCTTATTTTCCTGGGCATTTTTTCTTATATGCAATTTTTCTTCTTTAAAAATCAAAAGGATGTCAACAACTGTCATGAGGCAAAGCTACATTATGACTTTTTGTAACAGGGATAGGGTAATTAAATAATGCGTGACGATATTTAAAAATATTAAGTTTATCAATATTAAATATTCAGAACTCGCGTCACCCCGATCACCATTTAATAATAACAATAACAGGCTCTTTGCAACATTATGGAAACCATATACCGGCTATAACAGGATCCAGAGATAACTATTAAATATAAGCATTAATTGAACTTGATTTAAGCTGGAAGAGAAGGCTTTGCGGTCAGTATACCACTTGTGACCAGAATGCCGCTTGTTCACTAGATGGACACAAGGAGTAACTTTCTACTTAGGGCAGAAGGCAATTAATAATTACAAGAAGCTTTTGGTATTCACTCACAGAAGTATATCTGACAGTACCCAAGGTGGGGTTGCTGTCAGTAGTCGTCAGAGGCTTTATAGTTTCCCTGGGCTTCTGGGGAAAGGAGGCAGACGATCTCTGATCTGTTCCTGGCTCTCTGGACGATTTGTGTTATCTCAAGGGCTTCTGTCTGGGCAGAAGGTTTCCAGGTGCAGGCAGGATGTCTTGTGATGTCACACCGGCTATGCAGGCCAANGCAGGGTCTGGGCAGGACACAGACCCCAGACTTAGTGGTTCCAGGCCCTTTGTCCCTTTTCCCACGGTTGCTCTCTCCAAAACAGCAGGAGGGAGAGCAGAAAAACATACCTGGTCAAGCCAGGAGAGGTACAAGCCCAATTTGGCCTGCCTAGGCCTACCACGACACTTTTTACTTGTTTGTTTTTTTTTTTTTCTTTTGTGTGCATTTTGTTTGTTTGTTTTTCACAAATACTTGGTTATTGCAAGGGACAACGATCATTGTTTTGTCTCTTGTGAATTATTAAGATGTGTTTCTCACAAAACTAGGTATATTCTTAAGTTATTAGTTTTGCTAGGTGTCAACACTATTTAGTGATGGATTTTTTTTGGTGAACTTTGACATTTACATAGTTTTAAAAAAAAATTTCTAAATAAAAATAAGTCATAGTAGTTTATCATGACATCCAATTCTTACCCCCAAATAACCTTTGTAAATTCTTTACCAGTGCCACAGTTTTGTATTTTCAATGCCTTTTAGTCATATATTTTTTAAAAACCTAAGGTTTTTATTGAATCTGAGTTTCTTACCTGGGAGTGTATGAAGGCAGAAAATTTCCTGATTTACAACACATTATTTGTTCAGGAAAGTGTGAGTTAATTATGACTGAATGCACATCTTTGACTTATCATCACATGATAGATAAAATATTGAGTAAATTAACTCTAAACCTAATACAAATTAGTAATTATGTGAAATCTGCACATACCTTTCTAGATTTAAGATCCTGCTTTTATTTAGGTCTTGTGCCTACAGTGCTGGGTTTAGGTTATTATTAGACTGTGTTTGAACTATTATTCATGTGTCAAGAACATTGCAAATATAGCTACAATACATGACTCGTGGAAGATGGATTATAGGCACCAAATACTAAGTTCTCAGTCTTTTGAAATCTAAAAGTGAAACAACTGCCATTTATAGTAGTGCATGTTCCTTTAATGACAATGTTCACATACCAGACTAAAAATATTGCAGTAGAACGAGTAGATCAGATTTGCCACCAGCTTGCTCAGATGTACAATAGGAAAAGAGAAATAGCAGGTATCAACAGAGCTAAGATAATGACAAACTTCATATCTAGGATTTATTAAAAGTTCCTGTTCTTGTCAGATAAATATGAAATGTCCCTACAATTGTTAGTCTATTTCTAGGATTACAGTGTCAGAACTATCTTCCTACAAATAACATAAGCTAATATTACTAGATGAACTTCAGCATGGCTACTATATGGTTGAACAGCTAATATAAACAATTTATAAGATGAAACATTGTAATTTTTTTTTGCATTTTGTAGTGTTCATTTATTAATCTATTGGTAAAGACAAGGAAAACAACATTTCTGAAAATATGAAATGGACACTTGCACTGGTTTGAGCAGCAGAGATGTGATGGTTTGGGAG
>VWYK01062274.1:0-12497 GCA_013399775.1 Semnornis frantzii | reverse complement strand
TATCCACGAACAGAAGAGGTCATACTTCTTTACTGTACTACATTGAACAAATCGAGATGATTAACTCCAAATAATCTTCAAGTGTTTTAAACCTAGTCCTAAGCCTGGAAGTTCAGTATGGCTTTTAATAAAATCCATCTCTGAATAGCAGTTGATCAACACTTAATAATGTTTCTCTCAACAAGAGATAGATGATAAAAAGTGGTACAAAACCCCTCTGCCTGTTTCTGAAAAACAAAAAAACCCCAAACAAACAAAACCCCCAAGCCCCCAAACAAACAACCCCAATTGAAAACAAATAAAAAAAAAACCCTCGACAATCACAAATAAACCAAAACCCCAAACAAAACAAAAAACCTCAATCCCCTCCTCCCCGAGGCAGCAACAACAAAACATACCAAAACCCGACTCCAGCATTGAAAGCTGTGCAAGTTTAGAACAGGTCCCGCGGTTCTCATCTTGTTTCCAAGCTAGGCTTCAACAGGGCGCTCCCGTATTATCTCATCTGCTTGAAAAACGTTTTCGATTAACACATTTGCCACAGTGACTCACTCCTCTGCCTCCCGAGAGAGAATACTGCAAAAACCAGTACAATTTTCCTCTCCTTATTTCTCCAGGGACACTTTAAAGCGACAAACCCCACACTGTCTTTCCACCCGCTCTTCCCTCCCCCGCCAGATCAGAGGCTCTCAGCTGCCGGCGTTGTATTCTCCAGTTGGAGACGTCCCTGCTTACTGTGGAGGACTTGGGCAAGACGACTTTCGAGGGCCTCTTCCAACCCGATGCATTCTATGATTCCTGCCCCACATCCCGTCCCCGGGAGCTGTTTGGTTTTCTTCAATATCGCAGAAATACCAAAATATCGCAGAAAGAAAAAGAAATGTGATCCTGGTTTACTTCAGAGGAAACGATGCAGCGTTCCCTGCAGTGGAAGAAAACAATAATTACTGTGTTCCGAGAAAATACAGAGGTCAAATGAGCCTCCACTACCTTCCAGCAGACTGGACTCTCCTAGGCACCAAGGTGGAGGAGCTCTTTTCAGCCTCTCTGTGATTATATCGATTTGCATCTCACTGACACATTCTGTAACTTTTTTTTTTCTTTTGTGTCTGCGTGTATCTATCTCTGACCACACCTTATCCTCTGCCTCCAAGAGGCCAAAGGCAGAGACCAGCAGCTCCAGACCCCCTGGCCTCAGCAGCATGGAACTGAACAAGTCTGTGTTCACCTGTTGTCCCAAAAGGATTTCTTCACCCAGTGTACAAAGTCCAAACCACTTGTGGAGACAAGATAGTAAAATTGTTACAATCCTGAGCAGGTGCTAGCAGGGTGCTGTCAAGAAGATAACACTTCTTCTGATACAAAAACTGTGGCTTATATATGAAATAGTAATAAAGTAAAAGGCAGTCATTCTGTCACTCCTAACTTTACATGAGGGTAGAAATTTACCCTTCCCTTATCTCGATGTTCCTGATATCTTTTGGGACCCCCCTGATGCTTCCCCGGGTGTGATACCACCTCCCCATCTCGGGTTGTGAAATACAAAACGTTGGGTCTGGCAGAAGAGTGGGATATTCACATTGTAATTAGCAAGAGAAAAGGGTAAGCTTTTAGCAAGTCAGGTTACTCCTTTCTTTCACAAGACTCTGCCTCCTTTAAGTTTAATGCCCCATTGTTCCCCCTTAAAGTTTTATCTAGTGCAGCACCTTAGTCGACCTTCCAACGCACCTCCCTGGGGCACATGAGGCTCCCACACTCAAGCTGGCCTAGGGTGACTTACAAAGCCTCAAGAAATCAGTGGTAGCCAGGGTCAAAAGTGCTCCCCCCAAGGTGGCTATGGTTGTAAAGACCAAAAAGGCAGCACCAAGCTGTAGCATTGACTGAGTTTCCTGGAGTAAAAAAACATAAGTGTTGTTAAATACCACCCATCCTGTCAGAATTAAAAAGGGAGACCTGAACCACCAGAATCCCTTGTTGTGCCAGTATGTAGCTGTTGGTAATGCTCGGTCTAGAGAAGAGAAAGTTTTAGGGAGAACTTATTTCAATGTACAAAGGAAACCTACAGTAAGGCTGGAGGACTGTTTAGAAAGGCATGTAGCGATAGTATAGTATAAGTGGCAATGTTTTTAGTTAGAGCAGGGTAGGTTTAGGTTAGACATAAGGAGGAAGCTCTTCACAGTGAGGGTTGCAAAACAGTGAAACAGGTCACTAGGAGAAATGGTGGAAGCCCTGCCCCTGGAGATATTAAAGATCGAATTTGATAGGTCCTGAACAATCTGATCTAGGTAGAAATATCCCATTTATTGCAGGGCAATTGGACAAGGTGACATTCGATAGAATCCCAACCCAATGCATTCAATGGTTCTATAGGAAGTCACACGCTATGGAACAGTACACTTTGCTTGTGATCCTTCATTGCAGCTTCAGAGTAACTGATGCTGCCCTTTGGAATCCATGCTGGGTTGCTTACAGGTCACCATCTCAGTGAAAGAATTGCTTCAATATTGTTTGAAAGCTGTAAATTACAAAGCTAAAAACATACAAACAAACTGAAAAGAAACCACCAACAACTAAAACCCAAGCAAACAAACAAAACAGCTAAGCAAGCTAACCAAAACGCTAACAAAAAGCCCTCAAGCGGGCAGAAAAGCAAAGCAGCCACTACACACGAAGTATGTGCTTAAGTTTTGTAGCCCAAAAAGGGTCAGCGGCGGGCACGGCGCTGGGGAACTGTGTCCCGGCTAGCCCCGTGTTTGAAACGCGCGCGTTCCCCGCGGATTGCCTGGCGGAGGCCACGCCCCTCGATGCGGGTGGGCACAGAAACCCCACCCTAACCAGGGTCCAAAGTGCTTACCCCCCGAAATGGCGAGTGAGACAGCGAGCCCACTCTTACGCGTTCTCGTCTCTCGTTAGACTACGCTGTGCAAGCTGATACCGTTAACCCCCAATGCAAGCTTTTTCTATGAAAAGTGAAATTGTATACATGCACTCTACAGCGGAAACAGGAGCGACCTGCAACAAAACAAGACATTTCAAAGTCTCTTAGCATCTAAAGAACTTCCAAATAGAACAAATTCCAAAAGAGTTACTTGTAGGCTCGGGTGCTCCCGCTCTTTCTAAGAAGTTGTGGGTGGCTCTGAAAAGAGCCTTTGGGTGGTTTGTTAAACGAAGTTTACTTGGCTTTAGCCTTATGGCTGTCGGTCTTCTTGGGCAGCAGCACAGCCTGGATGTTCGGCAGCACTCCGCCCTGCGCGATTGTCACTTTGCCCAGCAGCTTGTTGAGCTCCTCGTCGTTGCGGATGGCCAGCTGCAAGTGACGGGGGATGATACGAGTCTTCTTGTTGTCGCGGGCCGCGTTACCTGCCAGCTCTAGGATCTCAGCAGTCAAGTACTCGAGCACGGCTGCCAGATAGACTGGAGCTCCAGCACCCACCCGTTCCGCGTAGTTACCCTTGCGTAGCAGCCGGTGAACGCGACCCACAGGGAACTGCAGCCCGGCCCTAGACGAACGGGACTTGGCCTTGGCCCGAGCCTTCCCGCCTTGCTTCCCGCGCCCCGACATGCCTCTAGCCGAAGTTTAAAAACAAAATTAAAACTTCTCTACGCAACACACAACAACCGAACAAAAGCAGAAATGTGCCCCGAGCTGCCACCCTGCCTTTTTATCCCTTCCTTCTGGGCTGCACTGGGACTTCTGATTGGCGGAAAATGCGATTGTAAAGTTGACCAATGGAAAGGCGGATGAAATATCAACCAATCGAAGATGTTAGATGGTATGACATCAGGAACTCGGGTGGTCCAATAGCGAAGAACTACCCTGAGTCATCTCATTTGCATACCGTCCCTATAAATTGGCGCGCCGCTGCTATTGTATTTACGTCGTTCCTGCGGTGGACAGGTAGAGACAGACTTGTAAAATGCCGGAACCAGCTAAATCTGCTCCTGCTCCGAAGAAGGGCTCCAAGAAAGCTGTCACCAAGACCCAGAAGAAAGGTGACAAGAAGCGTAGAAAGACTAGAAAGGAGAGCTACTCCATCTACGTGTACAAAGTGCTGAAGCAGGTGCACCCCGACACGGGCATCTCGTCCAAGGCCATGGGCATCATGAACTCCTTCGTCAACGACATCTTCGAGCGCATCGCCGGCGAGGCCTCTCGCCTGGCGCACTACAACAAGCGCTCCACCATCACGTCGCGGGAGATCCAGACGGCCGTGCGGCTGCTGCTGCCCGGCGAGTTGGCCAAGCACGCCGTGTCCGAGGGCACCAAGGCTGTCACCAAGTACACCAGCTCCAAGTAAATTGTTCGAAAGATCGTCTAAACCAAAGGCTCTTTTAAGAGCCACCCACATTTTCAGTAAAAGAGTCGTTCACACTGGTTTCGGTTGGGTGAGTGATGTTTGTATTTGGCACCGATTTAGTTTTTAGATTAGTACCCACTAAATAGGAAAATACGTTTCAGTACTGGCAATGATTTCCCCAGATTATCTATTGAACATTAATCTTCCAAATGATTTCTAAAGATATTAAAGTTCTACNACCAAGTACACCAGCTCCAAGTAAATTGTTCGAAAGATCGTCTAAACCAAAGGCTCTTTTAAGAGCCACCCACATTTTCAGTAAAAGAGTCGTTCACACTGGTTTCGGTTGGGTGAGTGATGTTTGTATTTGGCACCGATTTAGTTTTTAGATTAGTACCCACTAAATAGGAAAATACGTTTCAGTACTGGCAATGATTTCCCCAGATTATCTATTGAACATTAATCTTCCAAATGATTTCTAAAGATATTAAAGTTCTACGTATTTTAGTGACTTTTTTTTTTTTTAATCTTTGAAAAATACGTGTCAATGTTTGGAGTGTTTGTGGGTTATATTTTTTTTTTCTCTTTTTTCGTCCTCCCTACGGATCCTGTACAAAATAAAGTTTGGGAGTGCATTTGTTTGGGTTATGTTTTCCCCTCTTTTAAAAAATAATTTTCGTTGCTTCCTCTCTACTCTAAGAATCACCTGATTCTAACACAGCTTATACCTTGTCTAATAAAAAGTCACCCTTCCCTGTAAATATTGCCTGTCATTGTCAAACGACTTGGCCTCAAGCCAGAGCGGCTTGTTTACTTAGCCTGACAGGGACGCAGCTCTGTGGCTGTGTGGTATTTGGAAAACAATGTTAAATGAAATATTTCACGACTTGCACAGGAGAGAAATGGCACACACAGGAGACAACAGCATAATTTCATTAGGTGCGGAGGTTTTACATAAACGCGTAGTTATTTTTGCCATATCTCTTTGATGGAGGATAAGAGTGGCAGAATGAAAAGCTCCCTCATTAATTCTACATGGTAATGCACTAGGAAAATGAGTGAAAAATAAGGGAAGCTTAAGAAAAGATGTGAACGAGAATGCATTAACAAGCTTCAGATAAAGCATGATAGGCAGAGCAGGTTAGTTTGCCGAAAAAGTCTTTTGCAAGGGGATGCAATCTTGGCTGCCCGGGAGAGAGAGATCAGATCTGGGCTGGAAGCAAAACTGCGTTCGCTGGCAGGTTGCCGCCATGGCAAAGTGCCCAGACGCGGCCAGACCCAGTGTGGCCGGGCAGAGCTGAGGGATAAGAGCAAAGGGAGCAGCGTCACCTCCACTGGATGATGCGGGGGGCTGCAGAGCGGGAATCTGCCGCCACCGCCCCCTCCCCTCGGCTCCGAGCCGCTGGGCGGGCTTTTCAAATCTTTCCCGCTGCCCAATGGAGTCTGTGCCTTGCCGCTAGCCAATCACAGCGTGATGGTGGCTATAAATACCGGCCCCCAGGCCTGTTTCAGGCACAGTAGCTTGTTTCGTAGTGTTCCGGAGCAGTTTGCTGCACGATGGCACGTACCAAGCAGACAGCGCGTAAGTCCACCGGCGGGAAAGCGCCCCGCAAGCAGCTGGCCACCAAGGCAGCTCGCAAGAGCGCCCCAGCCACTGGCGGTGTGAAGAAGCCGCATCGCTACCGGCCCGGCACCGTGGCTCTCCGCGAGATCCGGCGCTACCAAAAGTCGACCGAGCTGCTGATCCGCAAGCTGCCCTTCCAGCGCCTGGTGCGCGAAATCGCGCAGGACTTCAAGACCGACCTGCGCTTCCAGAGCTCGGCCGTGATGGCTCTGCAGGAGGCGAGCGAGGCTTACCTGGTGGGGCTGTTCGAAGACACCAACCTGTGTGCCATCCACGCCAAGCGTGTCACCATCATGCCCAAGGACATCCAGCTGGCCCGCCGCATCCGCGGAGAGCGTGCTTAAGTTCTTAGCAAACGAATCCTTCAGCCTACAGAAAACCCAAAGGCTCTTTTAAGAGCCACCACATGGCCACTAAAGAGAGCTGTAAACTCTTAATGTGCAGGAAATAATTTTTCGTATCCTTGGCCAGGTTTACCTAGGACTCCAGATCTTGTCAAGTAAGTACCATATAAAATATTTTAATCCTTGTTTCAGAGGGCATGAAAGGGGTTGTTGCCATAGTGAAGCACTTTGAAGTTAATTTCAGATTATACTGGAAAATATGAGGGTGCAAATTATTTGCTACATGTGATGCTTTCGGCTTTTTGGTCTTAATATACAGAATTAACTTCCATTTTCTGAAGAAAATGTCCACGTTTATTTGTGTATAATTTACAATTCTTTACCTCCGTGTCTTAAACACATCCATACAAACTCGCTGAATTAGTAAATGTGACTCTTTGGAAAATACCTCATTTGGAGACGATGTATTGGGAGCTTACTGTAAATATTTCCTGCTACGCTGCCTTTAGTTGTGTTAGCAACATTTTTTGTTCTGACACAAATACTGTTTTCTAAGCTTTTTTTTTTTTTTTTTTTTAAATGGCTTTGGTTGTTTTTGTATTGTGAGGTGTTTTTTTTTTTTTTGGTTTTTAATGCGTGTGTTTCTGGAGAAGCAAGATTTTCCCCACCCCCCGCCCTTCCAGGAAAGGCTCTCGGTTAGTCGTTTCCTCCGTGCTTTGTCACTCATTTTAACTGTCCCTGTAATCGGCGGTATTCCCTGTGTCTTTTCCGTCCTTTTCAAGTACTTCTAATGCTTTTTATTTTCCCTCGGAGATTGCTGGGGGCAGGGCAGTGACAAAGGTAGTTTTTGCGAGCCTCACTTTCGAAAGAGATGTAGTTTTCGCTGATGTTTTCTCAGGACTTAGTTGTCTCATCATTGGTGTTTTGGTTTTTTTTTTGTTTTGTTTTGTTTTGTTTTTTTTAATATCCTCTGTCAGTGATTATGCCTATTTGGATCCATTTTCTCCAAGAGTCTTTATGCTTCCGAATGCATTTGCTACACTGAATAACGGAGGAAGTGTTTTTACAAGGAGTACTTGTGATTAGAAACTTGACACAGAGTCCAACATTACTCTTAAAAGTAATGTGAAATTACTGTTAAAATTACACTCTCTCTCGTCTTCAGTGATTAAAAAAAAAAAACACCTACAAAACTTTTACGTGATTTGGTAAAAGATGTTTCTTTCGGACTGTCAGTTTAGCTGCACAACCTCGACACCCTACTCAGTAGTTCTGTGGTTTGGTGCCTGAAAATTTTACATTTCCAAAGTTAGAGCTCTGACTTTCTTCTTTCACTTATTGTTCCACTCTCTGTTTTTTCTACTGCAGGCTCTTTTGTGTAACTTGGAAGCTTGCCGTTCCATTAAATGTATTTGAAACAACGTGTCTGTGTTTTTAGTGCTGCAAACGAGCTGCTGTGCCTTTAAGAAGCGGTTGGATTGAGTTAAACACAGCCTTCATTTCAACTCGGAATGAAAGAGCCACGGAGAAGTGCTTAGAGGAAATATTTCTTTTTGGAAAGCCTACAGTTGCGAGACTCTTGGTGTTCTGCTACCTGCCGACATTATTCGTATCGGGAAATCTTCCTTTCTCTGTGTCAGGAGCTCGGACTGCAGCAAAATCTGGCCAATCAAGTGCCTCGACACCATTTTCTTTCCCTTGTTTTTCTCGCTTTTCAGCCATTTTCTCGTAACCTCGGAGGGGTAAAAGGGAAGGGGAAATGTATCAGGAATAGTGGTTTGAGAATTAAGGTAGGCGACATGATCTGTTCCCTTCGTGGTTACTTTTTTTCCTTTGACATAAGCTTTGTTCTTTTCAGAACAGATGACTCTTCTTTGCAGTAGGTTATTATCAGGCACTCGGTGCAAGCAAACCTCTTTCTGTTGCTCTTTGATAGTGAGATATCTAAGCCTCTTTCCATATCCTTATGATGAAAGGATTAATAGACAAACTAAAATAGCTATATTAATATTTTATACAGTTGATACTTAACACTTTGTCAATAGTCAGAATATTTACACTTCAGCAGACATTTCAGAAAATTTGGGTCCATTTCTTTAACCTTCAGCAAATTAGAAAGACAAAGAAATAAATTTTAGAGGAGACAAGGAAAGACAAGAAAATAAATTTTAGAAAGGAAAGAGAAGGAAATATATTTTATTTGACTTTATACTTTTTTTCTTCTAGGATATTGAAGTCATTGGAGTGTTTATTAGTAAATACAGTATTATTTGGACTTGTTCCAACAGTTGCATGATTACATTGTAAATAACACTGCCAGTCTAGCAGATGAGGAAGAAACAGATGTGTAAGTTTGTCTGCAGAAAGGATGAGCTCTTACAAACCTTAAATTATAATGTCTGAGTCTGAAGCAGTGTCGAGGTGTAATGCATTTTGAAAGAACACTATTAATAGCCTCTTGTAGCTTGTCCTAGTGGACCAGGCTAGCAATTAAGAAGAATTTGCTGTGTATAATTTTAACTGCATATGGTTGTAACAGTGATATGGGCAATGGTGGCAGATGAATTGTAGCTTATACAGTGAGCTTTGTTCTTCTGTCCTTATAAAAATAAATCTTATATGGAATCCTATCAGTTTGTATATAGTGTTGAATCCCTTGACAATAAAAAAGCAACAATAAAATGCCCCAGTCAGATGTAGTTTGCAGAAAAATAGTCTCATGAAGTATGAATAAGAAGTGGTATCAAGAATATTGAATCTCTTTATTTACCCAAAGATAAAATACTTAAGGAATTGGAAGACATCTTGAACTGACTATACATGTATTTATTTCCCCACCCCTAAAGTTTATCAATGAAGCCTGATTCAGAATAGATCCTGGAAGATATTTGCTAAATTTAGAAACAAAGCTAAATTTCCCATAGATAGTTTGAGATAGCATTTCTTCAAGACACACACGAGTCACATAGTGCAAGATTCCTTACATCAAAGTGAATAAAAATAGAATTTTCTCTGGTACAAGCAAAGTCCAACAACATTTCTGTGTTTTTTGCTAGTAGAAGCTGCTTGTGAGGAAGACCCATGTGTCGACCACCTGAGGAATGGTTTGCAAACTACTGGTGCTTTGCTATTTGTTGGTAATCTTGTGGGATGCTTTTGCAGGTGGTTTTTAGGTGCTCAGTAAGATATTTGTTTGAGACTGTTCCTGGCTGTTTCGCCATCCTCTGAGAGTGATCTGACTCAAATCACTGCTTGAGAGAATGTGTTTCCTACTAATCCACTTACTAATGGGTAAGACAATGCATAACCACTGAAATTTTGGGGATTTACATATGCTGGCCACTGTACTACTGATATTACTGAACCTTGGAAGCAAAGTGATCCTGCATGAGATTTAAAATGATGATGCCACTTAATGGGTTTTCTGAAGGTTGGCATTGGTTAACTTTGTGGGTGCCTGACTTAATTCTCTGTCTGAAGAAACAAATAGGAGAAGTGATTGTGGTATTATTGATAGTTCTGTGTATGTCTGTAGCGAAGAAATGTAAATGGAGATGCAGCTGCACTTTGAGAAGCTGAACTTATCAGAAAATGAGACTAATGTAAAGAAGAAACATGAACTCTCCCTCATGCAATCTCCAAAGAGAGATTTGATGACTGTTTAAAAATTAGGTTGCCATTCTTTACCTTAGAATAAGGCAATTGTGAGAAGTGCAGTTCCTGAAGTTATGCTAATACTGCCTACTTTAATGAGTACACTGAGAACTGGTTCCAGGGGACCCTTATCAAGGATGAAAGTCTGGAGATTCCCAGAACACTGGACCTGCATGCTTAAGGATTAATATTGTTTGGTAAAGTCAACAAAATCCCCTACATTGGTGCCTTGATGCTGAATTTAACATCATTATAATATCACTACAATGTGACAAACCATTTCTCCTAACTAGGGAAACCTCTTACCCGCTGAGTGAATTTAAAGTTATCTGTGTCTTTAAGATGAAGCAAGATAGAAACCACCCAATAGATATTTAGTAGGCGTCGATATGAGGAATAACTAATATATTTGTATTGTATAAATCTCCTGCAAATCTCAGATGGGGTGCCAGCTTTGTGGAATTATCACCTAGCAACCCTTTCTCTGCAGAACTGGAATGAATTAAATTCAGGGCCTGATTCTAGGGTTGTCCAGAATATATAAGATCTGAATGAAGATTTCAGATTCTTCTTTTATAAAATCATAAAGTTTTCAGAGCTGGCAGAGACCCCCAAGGATCATCTAGCTCCACCTCCCCTGCCATGGAAGGGACGCATGACACTAGATCAAGCTGCTCAGAGCCCCATCCAGACTGGCCTTAAAAACTTCCAGGGATGGGGTTTCCACCACCTCCTTGGGCAACCTGTTCCAGTTATCAGTTCTCAGGTTATAGCTCAGGCTGTGAGAGAGACCCTGACATTAGGTCACACATCTCAATTACACCTGTACCACCCAGGATTCCAGCTTGAAGTCCAACCACTTAACTGTAACCACTATTGTTTTGACTTCTTGTTGGTTTTCATTGTTGCTGGGCTGTTCATCTTTTGAAGTCACCTCATTCTCTTGGAATCGTTTATTTGGTTCTTCATTCTGTTCCTGCTTGCTGAATTTAGCTAGTTCTGTTTGCAGCATTGTTTTATATCAAAAAGTTTAGTCTTGGTCAGCTTTTATAGCCTAAAGCTTTAACTTCTTTAGTTACTGGTGAGTAAAGGAGACTATTCAGAAAGAAGAATATAGTTAGGAATGGGTATTCAGCAATGGAGACAGCAATTAGTGGGTGAATTCTCATAATAATATAACCGTTATGGGTTGGAGATAGAGAAGAATAGAATTTCATTTAGCTTCTAAACAGCTCAAGAGGCCTTTCAAAGATGTGAATACTGCAGCTAACACCTCCTCTCTGAAAATCACCGAAGGGCTCATAGCAAGCATTCCTTATCCTGTCTATACCTACAAGCAGGGCCTGCCAACATGCTGAAGGGGAATTTGTGAGTGAAATAACTTTTGCTTTAAAGTAGAAATACCTTCCCTTCTTTGTAAATTGCAGCACTGAGCTTTGCTGCAGTATGTCAGTGTTTAGACATTTGAGGATTATTTTTTTTCTCTTTTTCCTTAACAATGATTTATAGTCATAGCAAAATAATTATTTGTTATTCATCTTCCAGGCGATGGCACTGTAAATCTTCAGTTCTAGAAGTGAAGGTTTTGTTCATCCTGATTTACTTCTAAGCACTGACAGGTGCCTAGGAAAGAATTGAAGAAAAAATATGTTAGAGGTTGATGACCCCTTCTTTATACAGCAGCAAAGACTTTCAAAGTTGTGCTATATCATCTTTTCTGATACACATAGGGAGATTAAGTGTAGTCAAGACACTAAAAGAACTGCTCAAATCTTCAGTGTATGCTTTTTTGTTGCTCTTTTTACCATTTAACCAGCTTACGTCATCTCAATCTGTGTTCTTTACCCAACTGCAAAGAATAATCAACACAGAGTTGAGATCTGTTTAATTGTCATTCTGTGAAGAAAAGCATGCTAATTCTACAATACTGGCACACCAGTTACATTTTGCAGCAGATCTTTATCCACACACAGTGCATATATTATATATACCTACTACTTGGACATTGGTTAATTCTTATTTAATCTTAAAGATAATGGCTATTTTGAAAATCGTCATGCATTCTCTGAGGAAAGTGATTTATAAGAGTAGGGGGATTTTTATGGTACAAAGATGATATATCCATTTTAAGGCAATTAATGGTTGCATGTGGTTTTATTATTTATAAATATATATGTGAGGGAAAAAAATAATGAAACAACAAAAGAAATATAAAAATTGAGCAAGTGAATATAATATGAAAAATAAGTGAAAATAATAAAAAAAATAAATTAAAATTAAGTGAAAGTAATATGAAGAAAATAAATGTTTAAAAAAAACCCAAAAGCTAACAGCTCTTTTTAACACAGGAATTGAGAACCTCCTTGCCCTCCTATTTTAAAGCAGTAAGAAGGATTAGCAAAAGAATGAAGCTGTTGGTCCAGGGCACTAAAGCTGGCAGAGACTTGAAATGCCCGAGAAAGATGTCTGCGCAGGTAAATGCTAAAACTGATAAAATTAAAAGCAACACACAAATGCTACACAGCATAAACAGAGGCGAGGGGGAATAAGCGGAGGGGCGGGGCGGTAGCGCAGAAC
>VWYK01062272.1:0-33450 GCA_013399775.1 Semnornis frantzii | reverse complement strand
TTCTGTGATTCTGTGATCAGCACAGGGACACCTGCCTGAGGCATTGCTGTGCAGACTGCTCTGGGTGACCCTGCTCTTGGCATGGGGGTTGGACTTGATCATCTCTGGAGATCTCTTCCAGCCTCTAACATTCTGTGATTCTGTGATCAGTTAGTGCCACAGAATCAGGGAATGGTGAGGGCTGGAAAAGGAGCTCTGAAGATCATCTGGTCCAAGCTCCCTGCTGGAGCAGGCTACACAGGAACACATCTCTGGAGACTTTCAAAACCCTTCCTGGAAGGAGCCAGACTTTGGAGGTCCCTTCCAACCCCTGCCATTCTGTGGTTTGAAGAAGAGATGGGCAGCTGGCAAACACAGGTGGCAGAAGCCACTTCTTGTTGTACAGAGCATTGTTCTTTGCTCTTCTGCTGTTGCAGCTAAGGACAGAGCTGCACCTCCACCACCCCAGTCCCTTCCCCAGGCCCAGGCACTCACATGGTTGCATTCCTCGATGCGGTACAGCTGTTCTGGAGTGCACCTCTCCAACACTGGCTCCAGCACAGAGAAAGGGACACCACCCACTTCATAGATTGCTGGGAGAGAGGCAAAATGCACAGAGGGTTTATCCTGCTCCTCCCTCACTGAGGAAAGGCCTCGAGAGCCTGAAACTCAGTGGACAAAGCTGCAGTGGAAGGTGAGGGGAAGGAGAGAGGAGCTGCACTTACAGTCAATGTTGTTACTGAGGACTCTGATGCACTGCTGGTACAGAGACATCATCTTTGGGAGGTAGGCAGTTTTGGAGCCAGAGTACACCTGCATCTTGGAGTTCAGGCGGCGGCCTGTGAAACCTGCTTCGCTCTCCTCCACCGGTGAGGACACCGCTGCAGAGAGAAGGACTTGCAGTAAGAAGGGAACAGAGGAGAACAAACCCACCCTGATAAATGGCACAGCAGAAACGAAATTGAGTCACCCCCAAGAGCCAAATCTTCTCTAAAAGACCTGCAACCCAGCTCGGGAAGGGCGGATCCAAAGCCCAAGCTTCGAGAAGGGTCAGCAAAGGACCTTCCTCATTTCTGCATGTGGTACAAAAGCCACTTTGTGCCTGATACCCAAGCTCCAGACATCAGAGGCAGGACACCAGGCCCCAACAGAAAGCCCTGAGCCCAGCCAGCATCCACTCCCTCCCACAAAGAGTGGCTGCAGCCCATTTTCCTGCCCACTGTACCTTTCCTTTTCGGCTGGGAGCAGCTAATGGACTCGATTGAGGGCAGAGGGCGGTAGTTGGCCTGGATGGGTGGCAGTGGGATGTCTGGCAACGTTGGTACCACATCTAGAAGTATCTGGAAGGAGAGCACATAAAAGTGAGCCATGAACACAGGAGGATGTTTCACCCTGCCAGTGCACAAACAGCACTGAGCTGCATTTTGGTTGATACTCTGAACAAGGCACTCGATGTGATCAGCTTGCACCAGGAAGTAGCCTCAGGGGGAGGCTGCAGCTCTGCCAGCTCACTGTGGCTCTGTCTAGGTTGTCCATACAAAAGTCAAAATCCAGGACCTGAATCACTGCAGCTCCCTCCAGTAAGATCCACATCTTCAACCTACAAAGTTTCTACGTGGGAAGGATATGGACCTGATTGAGAGGGTCCAGAGAAGGGCCACAAAAATGATCAGGGGCTGAAGCACCTCTGCTACTAGGACAGGCTGAGGGAGCTGGGCTTGCTCAGCCTGGAGAGGAGAAGGCTCTGGGGAGACCCAAGTGCAGCCTTCCAGTGCCTGAAGGGGCTACAAGAAGGATGGAAGGAAACTGTTTGCAAAGGCCTGCAGGGACAGGACAAAGGGCAATGGTTTGAAATGAGAGCAGAGCAGATTGAGATTGGATGTGAGGAACAAGTTCTGCACCAGGAAGGTTCTGGAACACTGCAGCAGGTTGCTCAGGGAAGTAGTTGAGGCCTCATCCCTGGAGATCTGCAAGGTGAGGCTGGACAAGGCTCTGAGCAACCTGCTCTAGTGGAGGATGTCTCTGCTGAGTGCAGGGGGGTTGGACTGGATGGTTCAAGTGACCTTTGGAGCTCCCTTCCAACCCAAACCATTCTATGATTGTTCAGCACTGAAGGGCTGTGGCCAGAAGAGAATCAGGTTAACAGTGCAAGAACTAGAGGGAAAAAAAACCCAAACAAGTAAAAAAGCTGCAGGAAGATTTCCTTGATCTCAGACATTCCTTTACCCAACACTGTCTCTTCTCTTTCCTGCCTCAAAACAACAGTGCTGGAGGAGAGGGGAACCTCCCAAGCTGAGGGGAACCTCCCAAGCTGAGGGGAACCCACAGCTTGGATATGAAGGAATGGCAAAGTAGAGTTCTGAAATGCTGTGAAGATTTTATAAACCTACTCTGAGCAGAGCAATTTGCTTCCAAATGGAGCAAAAAGATGAAGCAGTAAAGTTGGTTTTTTGTTTTTTCCACACAGCAGTGCCTGTTTCTAGAACCAAACCCTGGCACTCACGTGGCAATGGGCATGGACAGGAACCAGTGCTCATTTTCCAGGCTCTCACAAAGGAAGTTTTGTCTTCTTCTGATCCTTCAGGATCAGCTGCACTTTAACACTTCTCCCTTCTCTCCCCCATTTCCGGAGACTGATGCTGCAGTAGTGAGGTTTCAAAAAGGTCACTTTGAGAGCAGCAGAAAGACTTGAGAGAGAAGGGAACCTTGCAGGAAGGTGGAGATGCAGTCCCTGCATCTCAGAGTGGGGCCTGTGCTGACACAGCTAAAGGTGTTCTGCATGTTTAGCAAGTGGAGCCTGTCCAGCTCACTTTCACTTCAGGCTGTAGCTGAAGGTGCTGTCTTTTACTCCTCTAACACACAAGGTTTTCATAGAATGAGTTGGGTTGGAAGAGACCTTAAAGCTCATCCAGTTCCAGGCCCCCTGCCACAGGCAGGGACACCTCCCACCAGCCCAGGCTGCTCAAGGCCTCATCCAACCTGGCCTTGAACATCTCCAGGGAGAGGACATCCACGACCTCCCTGGGCAGCCTGTTCCAGTGTCTCAGCAGTGTTTTGCCTATTGCATTTCTTCCCCCCCTCCCTTTCTAGCAGGGCTCCACTCTAAGAGCACAAAGCCCTGGCTGTGGGGTGTATGAATTCAGCATGTGGTGCTTGCAGCAGGAACCGAGAGCGAGACACAAGCACAGCCCAGCACTTCCAAAGGGAAAACTAATCAGCCCCAGGCAGCAGAGGACCAAGAGCAGCTGCTCCCACCTTCTCTGTCCACTTTCACATCCTTCCAAACCTTACCCTCTTTGGTTTAGGAGGCTCTGGTTGTTTCTTCTCTGCCTTTTTCTCACTTGTTCGCTTGTGGCTGGGACTCTTCCGACTCGAGCCGGAGCTGTTGGCGCTGGCTTTGGATCCATTCTGTTTGCTGTGCCCTCGATCTTTCTCTCCAGCTGACACAGAGGCTTTGACCACTTTCTTTTTCTTTTTCTGGGGCTGGTCATAGCTGAGGTATGACTCAAAGGACATTGTAGGTTGTTCAAACTCATCCTCCACTTCCCCCTCCCCCAGGCTTGAAGCACCACCTGCTTTTTTGTCCACCTCGGAGATCTTGCGCTTCCCCTCCGTGGATTTTAAGCCTCCAGAAGTGCCCTTTTCTTTCATCCTATTTGATGAGTCCCTCTCAGCTTTCCTTTTCTCCCTCTCTGTGTTTGAAGTTTCCAGGCCCAGCTTGGGCTTTTCAGATTTGCTTTTCTCAGAGTCTCGATGCTTTTGTTTCTTGATGTGGTTCTCCACAGACTCCTCCGAGTGCAGCTTCTCCTTTTTGGAGCTGCTGCCTTCTCGGTTCTTCTCCTTTTTTGTGCTGTCTGACACCTTCTGCTTCTCCTTGCTGCCCCCTGCCACGGGGGCTTCTCGGAGCTGTTCTTTTAAAGAGGCCTTGTGCAGTCTTTCTGGGCTGAAGGCAGAGGTCCTGTCCTCCCCCCTGCCATCGAGTCGCTGCTTCTTGTGAGAAGATTTGTGCTCTTTGCTCCGGCTCGCGCTCCCTTTCTCACACAGCTCACCAGGGTTCCTCTCCCTGCCTGCCCCCAGCTTCTCCTGAAAGCTGTGGCCTTTACTGGCTTTCTGCTGGCACACTGGGGGTTCTTCCTGCTCCTCAGAGCCATAAGGGTCTGTGTACATGTCCTGAGGGCTCTCGCTTGGCTCAGGTGACACAGCTTGTCCATAGTCCGAGTACTCCTGATCTGAAGAGAGCACTGGGGAAGATCTGCCCCAACCCTTCCCCTCCTGGCTGCTGTAGCCATAAGTCTCATGAGCTCTCTCAGGCCTGGGATACCTTTTGGACTTCTTTTCCCTATGATCTGGGCTATAGGACTGGCTGCAGGATGGCTGGAAGGGTTCTGAATACTCCTCCTCGGGTTCCTCATCCTCTCTGAGGGAGGGTTCCTGATGTCTCTTGCTGGAGCTGCTCCTCTCATAGTCTCGCTCTTCAGGCTCCAGGTTATTTCTGCAAGGTTAAGAAACCAAAATAAATAAGATGAAAACTTCCCAACACGACTGAAGAGAGCCACATAGATGGGGACCTCTCTTGCAGAAGACTAAGGTTGCCTTTAGTAGTTTGGTGGCAAAAATACCATCAGAGCAACATTCAGGGATGTAGAAAGTGCCTTTCCAGTGCAGGACTGAAGGGTTTTTATCAGGTCTGGAGCTGTCAGAGTTCCCTGGAAGCTGAGACACAGGTGTACAGTGACAGCTCCATGCCTACAGATTCCTGCCTGTGTGGAACCTATGGGAAACCTGTCCCCCAGTTCACCACACAGGGAGACCACAGGCATTGAAGTGCTGATGAATAACTGAGTCTGCAGCACCCACATCTAAAGCAGCTGATCTTTGCTGGGCTGCACACAGCTCAGACACAGCCTGCTTGTGAGCAGCAGCTTTCCACTGCTGTAGGACTCTGGCACACCAAAGCCTGCTTTCAAAGCAAGCCACTTGCTTCACTTGGGCCTACAGCCTCCTCTGCTTAGCATCATAAAATGGGAAGCAAGCAGCTTGCATCTCTTGCCTCACTAAGGGCACTTCTGGGACATCTAATCTTAATCTCTTCATCAAACTGCAAGTTCTTGAGACCCAGCCTCTGCTTTCGGCCAGACTGCAGCCACCAGCAGCTGGCAGAGGCCAGAGGCTTAGGCCATGAGAAGCCAAAACCCCACGCAGAGTTGTGCTACAATTTCTTCCACAGCTTTCATCTTTGTTTCCTTGGTCAGAGAAGTTGATGATCTCCACTGCAAAACCCAGAACAAAGCTCAGCCTTGGAGATACCTGAGCAGGCTCACTCACCTGTCTGCCTCCTGCGACACCGGCACCAGCTTCTTCCACCTGGCTACCAGGTTCTTGGCAAAGTCTCCTACAAGCTCATGTTTCCTTAAACTGTTCACAGTCTTCCCAACACCTGTTTCCTTCAGGAGAGAGCCAAGACATGAACCCATCTCAGCAAAACAGTCAGCAGCCTCACCTCTGCTAAAAGATCAACCTGCTACCTCTTGCTGCTAGGTAAGAAATGAGATTCCACTACCTCACAGCAAAGATATTGCAGTTCTCCAAGTCAAAAAAAAGAGACTAAACTCTGCCTCAAACACTTAAGGAATTGTATTAATTAACCAGCTCAGCATTTACCATGACTGTTGGTAAGCTTGAGGCCAGAAGTCATTAATAATTTTAAGGATTAGCACTTCCTAGTTTCACGCAGATTCAGTTAGCATTAAGAACTGCTCCACCTCAATACCCCAGCCAGGTGTTAAGCCTTTGGAAGAGCCAAGGGTGACAAACTGCCCTCCATGGCTTCACCTTTGCTTGACAAGCTCCTTCCTTGTGCCTGCAACCTCTAGAATCGAATCATGCCTGTGACCCCATGCAGGTGGCCAAAGCAGCACACCTCACTGCAGGGAAAGCAGGGCAGGGAGTTCCCCTGGGGCTTGACAGCTCGGATGGGAGCATGAGAGATTCCACAGCTCTTACCACAAGGATGTCAACTGTGATGGGCAGCTCAGCCAGCCTCTTCAGACTTTTCAGCAGCTGCAGAGACAAGAAGGAAAGTGTTCAGACTTGTCACACTGTGATCAGAAAGGAAGCAAATTCCACACTCCACAAGAGCTTGGTAGAGAGATCCAAGCGGCAGACAGCTGCTGCCTGCTCCAAGTTAAGCCCCCCAGGAGCTCAACACCAGGGCCACCTATAAAGAAACTGTCACCTCTCTGCCTCCAAGGGCCCACCTGAAAATCTGAAAACTCAAATATTACTGCTTCCTCCACTCTGAGGTCTGGCCTGAAGCACAGCAACAGACACACAGAGCTCTGCTGCACAGCAAGAGGAGGAATAGAGTTGGTAGCTTGTGGCTGTGGAAGGTGGTGCTGAGAAACACATCACTTGTTGAGAGGAGGAGGGGAAAGAAAAGAAAATACATTCAAGAGTCCTTCCTCAAGTTTTGCAAGCGAGACACTGAGGCAAGAAAGATTTCTAGATGCTCTTAAAGGTGTCAGAGGGAAGGCAGATCCCCTCTGCAGACTCTCCACTCTCTCAGTGCTCTCAGCTCCATGAAGGTGACTGATCCACAGCCACTCTTCTCCCTTCCCTTCCCCACACAGTGGAAGATGTTTTCCTGCCCACACACACTGCCAGCACCACAGCTGCTCCAAAGGCCAGTGTGCTGGTTTGAGCTAACTGGAATATTTTAATAAAGAAAATTGTACTACTTGTAATATTCATTAGTGTAAATATTGTTTTAGAGCCAGCAAGGGAAGAGGAGCCCTCTCCAACCTGCATCCCAGGGACAGGCTGCAGCTGAAGGGGACACACTTGGAGCTTTGCCTCCCAGGTGGTGTGGGACATCTCTTATCACAGAACCATAGAATTGGTTTGGTTGCCAGGATCATCCAGTCCAGCCATTGCCTCATACCACTCATGGCCTTTAAACCATGTCCTGAAGTGCCACATCTACACATTTTTGAACACCTCCAGGCATGGTGAGACACTGGCACAGGTTGCCCAGGGAGGTTGTGGATGCCTGGAGGTGTTCAAGGCCTTGAGTGCCCTGTGCTAGTGGGAGATGTCACTGCCTATGGCAGGAGGTTGGAACTGGATGATCTTTGAGGCCCTTTCCAACCTTACCATTCTATGGTGACTCCACCACCTCCCTGGGCAGCCTGTTCCAACACCTGATCACTCTTGCAGCAAAGAAATTATTCCTCATCCCCAACCTAAACCTCCTCAGGTGCAACTTGAGGCCATTTTCTTTCATCCCATCACTTGATACTGGGCAGAAGAGACCAATCCCCACCTGACCACAACCTCTTTTTAGGTAGCTGTAGAGAGCAGTGAGGTCTCCCCTGAGCCTCACCAAGATGTCCACCAAGTTTTGCCTTGCAGCCCATGGCAGCACACAACTGCCAGCAGCACTGCTGCCCCTCACATCATTTCCCACAGCTCAGCTATAGCCACGCAGCAGCCTCGTCAGCGTTCCCATTATTATAGCCCCTATACTGCCCAGGCCTGGGTCAGCAGGGCTGTGCTATATGCCATACAAAGGGCTCTCCCTGATCCAGAAGATCTCTTTAAAGCACTGTGCTCATGCTCAAATTAGCACAGTTGGCCTAAGCTACTCCAGTCATCCCCACTTGCCTCGTGCAAGGATCAGAGAGGTTTAGAGGTTCCCTTCCAAGTTCTTTTAACCTATTTGAAGAGTGCTGGGACTTTCAGAGAGAAAATCCTCCTCAGGCTTGAGCAGAAGCACAGCACTGCCCCATCTCCATTATATTTAGGGCTTCCTTGCTGTGATCAAAGTAATCTAAGACTCAGAACTCACTGGCACTGCTCACTGATGCCATCCCAGTGCCACACAGCCTGGCAATACCCAGGCAGGGCTACATTTAGGAGCTGTGTTCACAGAGCACAGCAAAACCTCACTTTGCCTGCAACTTCTGCAGACCACAGAGCCAAGTGTGTGAGGTGCAGAGCTTCAGGGCTTGTAGCAAGTTGTGTTTCCTGTGGAGAGGAGCTGATGGAGCACACACTTCACTGCCTGCAGCTAAAATCAGCCAAGCAGACTCACACCTGGCAGCTCATTTCTGAAACAACCAAGATCTGAGTCTCTTTCTCTGGAGAATTTCAAGACCCATCTGGATGTGTTCCTGCATGACCTACCCTAAGTGACTCTGCTTTGGTGTGGGGAGTGGACTGGATGATCTCTGGAGGTCCCTTCCAACCCCTACCATTCTGTGATCCTCCAAGCCCTCTGAGATAAAAAAAGCAACCAGGCAGAAGACAGAGAGCACAAAGCTCCTACCTTGCCAGACACAAAGTGCAGCCCAGACCAGCAAGCTCTTCGAAACCACCCCAGCACAGGGCAGAGGTTCAGTCAGTCCACCACAAAATGCAAATCATGAAACCTTCACTCAGCTGCAGTAAAGCTTTGTTTGACATGGGTGGGTGGTTTTCTTTTCCTAGAAGTCAGGCAGACTGTTACAGCACCACCAGCACCAATATCAAATTACCACGGCACAGCCTGGCCCCTTCTGTCTCCAAATTACCACAGCACAGCCTGGCCCCTTCTATCTCCAAATTACCACAGCACAGCCTGGCCCCTTCTATCTCTGTCTTTCACTTTTCCTTTCCTCTCTTGCCCCACTCCTGCAGCAGACCTTTTACCTTTTCTGCTGGAAAAAGGAGACAGCTTCCAAACCATTACATTTCACTCAAAGTTCTGTGCCAACAGCCCACTTTTCACCCCAAAGTACCACTAATACTTGAACACCTCTCAGCAGGGCAGTACAGGGTGGTACAGTGAGAGTGGGCAAACGTTACTCTGACACATTACTGATCAAATATTTCAAAGGCCAAGGCAAAAAAAAAAAAAAAATCAAAGCAAAAACCCAAAGATGGGAATCCAAGAATAGTAGGGATTGAAAAGGACCTCTGGAGATCATCCAGTCTAAAGCCCTTGCTAAATCAGGGGCACCCAGAGCAGGCTGCTCAGGCAGGTTTGGAATCTCCCCAGAGAAGAAGACTCCACAACCTCTCTGGGCAGCCCTGCTCCAGAGCTCCACCACCCTCACACCAAAGAATTTTCTTCTCATGTTCAGAGGGGAACCTTCTAGGTTCCAGTTTGCTCCCATTGCCCCTCATCCTGTTGCTGGGCACTGCTGGAAAGTCTGGCCCCATGCTCTTGTCCCCTACCCTTTAGATCTTGATCAGATCCCCTCTGGGGCTGCTCTTCTCCAGGCTCTCAGCTTTTGCTCCTCACACAGCTGCTCCAGGCCCCTCAGCAGCCTTGTGGCCTCTGCTAGACCCTCTCCAGCAGTTCCCTGTCCCTCTTGACCTGGACACAAGTCTCCAGATATGGCCTAACCAGGGCAGAGTAGAAGGGCAGGAGGACCTCACTGGACTGCCAGCCAGTGTCTTCTGAATGCCCCCCAGGACACCCCTGGCCATTGGACTCTCTCCAGTAGTTGCCTTTCTCTTTAACTGGGGAGCCCAGAACTGGAGTAAATACTCCAGATGTGGCCTCACCAAGGCAGAGAAAAGTGGGAGAAGAACCTCCCTTAACCTGCTGCTGGNCCCCTCTGGGGCTGCTCTTCTCCAGGCTCTCAGCTTTTGCTCCTCACACAGCTGCTCCAGGCCCCTCAGCAGCCTTGTGGCCTCTGCTAGACCCTCTCCAGCAGTTCCCTGTCCCTCTTGACCTGGACACAAGTCTCCAGATATGGCCTAACCCGGGCAGAGTAGAAGGGCAGGAGGACCTCACTGGACTGCCAGCCAGAGTCTTCTGAATGCCCCCCAGGACACCCCTGGCCATTGGACTCTCTCCAGTAGTTGCCTTTCTCTTTAACTGGGGAGCCCAGAACTGGAGTAAATACTCCAGATGTGGCCTCACCAAGGCAGAGAAAAGTGGGAGAAGAACCTCCCTTAACCTGCTGCTGGCCACACTCTCCTTAAACCACTCAGTGTGGGTAGCACCCAGAGGTGCCCTGGGTTTGCTCTGCTGACAGGGTAAAGCTGTAGCTGCTCCAGAACTGCAGTGGCAACAGTTACTGCAGAAGAGCCACAGGGTGGTTTCCTACATAGGAAGGAGCTCAGCAGATACAATCTATCAAGACACCACCAAGACAGCTAAACCCAAGACTAGACACTCTTAACTCTCCCAAGGATACCACTGAAAATGTACCAACAAGAGAAAGAGTGGAGGTCAGAGGGCTTTGTGCCAGGGGAGGGAAAAGGTTTCAAGCCACTGTCCTGCTGGCTAGAGGTTGTGGATGCTAACCACTTCTCCCTCCCCTTGCAAAACTGAGGAGGATCGACAGAAAAGGAAATGACAATAGCATGAGGAGGCTGGAGAAAGAGGCAGCAAAGAGTGCCCCAAACTTCCAGTGCCCAAAGAACACAGACGAGCAGTTACTGCCCCAAAGCTGACATGAGGGTCAGAGAAGAGGGGCACTAATCCTCTCTGCTCAATGTGCTGAGCCAATATTTGAAGTCTTGTGAGTGCTGTAAACACCACAGAGCCCAAAGAAGCCCTGGAATGGATTCCTCAGCAGTTCCTCAGCTCCATGTGGGGCTCCACCAGTTAAACCCTGCTCTGGTCTTGGCTGAGAGGGTGTGAAGTGGAACCTGATCCTCACATCTCCTCCAGCTAGGCTGGAGCTGGGTGCAGGGGCCTCTGTTTCACAGGGTCAGCACTTGAGCACTTCTGTGTCCATGCTTCTTCGTGGGCAGTCCTGGAAAGTGAGTGGAGTCTGCAGGAGTCTGCCTCAGCTAAAACAGAATTCACCAAGTGCAGAGTGGCTGCACAGCCCTCACTGCCTCCTCTTTCACCTGAATTAAGGGAAACATGAGCCAAACACCCACGAACGGTGACAGCAGAAGCTCTCCCTTTCGATACCACATCCTAGGGAGTGGGATAACAGCACGTGCTGGGCACACACCTGGGCTGGACCCCAATTCCGAATTTTGGCTGAAAGCAGCAGCTCTGAATCCTGGTGCCCAGCAGGAGAGTTGCTGTCTGCCACGGACACAGCCGAATGTCACCGAACAGCTTCAGGTACCAGCGCAGCTCAGGGCAGCACCCACACAGCAGCTTCGTCGCAACAGTGGAGATGGGCGAGAGGGCATCAAGCAGCTTCCCCGGGGCCTGAGGGTGCACCCGGGTCTGGCCTTCGCTCCAACTCCCCAGCGATCGTGGTGGCCCTGGCAAGGTCCCGGCGCTGCCCGGTCCCACGGCAGGGCTGTGGTCCCTGTCACCTCGTTCCGCGGCTCCTCCACCATGAACACGTCACCAGAGCAAGACTGTTCCGGCAAGTTCTCCCAGTGCCCGCTCGCCCCGCAAACCGCACCCCGGGGAGGTGCCGCGGCGGGACCCCACACAAGGGCCCCGGCACGCCGCGGCGGCTCTGTCGCTGGGCAGCAGGGGTGTGCGAGCACAGCCCCGGCTGGCAGCACCGCGGAGCGCTGCCACCAGGGACAACTCCCAGCGCCTGCCCTCGCGCCGCTGCCGGCCGCCTACTTTGCCCCGCGGACCGCGGCCCCGGCCGGGCAGGAAACTTCGGTGGGGGGATTCCAGGAAGGACAGGCCCGGGCCCGGCCCGGCCCCGCTCCCTGTGCCTCCCGCCGGATGGTGCGGGCCCTCCCGACCCCCAGCCCCGCCGCACAGCCCCTGCCGCGGAGAGCAAGCCCCGACCGCGCCGCCGGTACCGTCACCTTCTTGGGCTCCGAGCTGCCCGCCAGCCGCGACTGCAGCTTCCCAACAACTTCCAGCACCGACTCCGCCATTTTTACTGCTGGAGAGGCCGCGGCGGCGGAAACAGCTTCACCGCCCGCTGGCCACACAACCTTTCCCCACCGCCGGCGCCATCTTGGCTGCGGGCAGGAAACGGAAGCCGCGCAGCCGTTGCCCCTGCCGCTGGTGACCATGGCGGCTGAGGGCAGAGGTCGGCGGCTGCCATCCTGAAGCCTGGCAACGGAGGCTGGCAGCGCCATCTTGAGTGCTGGCAGGACACTGCTGAGGGGAGCGCCGCAGCCGTTGCCGCCTCTCGCTGGAGCGGAGAAGCCACCTCCGAGCCCGCGGCCGCCAGAAGAGTCTTTCCCGTGGTAAATGTGGCTCCATATCTATTCCCAGTGTCTTGTGACAGCTAACGGTTCTGCCACTGCTGTCGGGAGTGGAGAGAAGCTTTTTAGATTGATTCGTGGCTAAAGCCAAACTGAACAGGGCAGCAGGCCAGGGGCTCAGCTGCTCTCCCCTCTGCTCATTCAGTAAAGCAGAGAAGGCATCAGCAGGGCGACGTTCCCCCGGCTCATCCCCAGATGCCTCAGTGGATCCCTCCAGAGTGGAGCCAAGCCTTTGGCTGCCTCCTTTTTGCCTCACCCTTGGCAGCAACCAGGCACTCGTGCCCAGCCTTGGCTTTACTGCCTCCTCCTGATGCTGGCTGCAATGATGCCCTTGGCCAAAGCTACCTGAATCCAGATCTTTCCATGTCCCTTGGGACTTGGCTGAGGGCTGCTGTCCTCACATCACCCCAAAAGCCTGCTGTAAATGTTGAAGTGTCAGCTGGCTGGGAGGGAGGAGAATGTCATGTGGGAAAAGCTGAGGGTGTGTGTCTCTCAGCCTGCAGAGCCCCCCTTGGACTAATCAGTCTCAACAGCAAGGTAAGAAGCAGACCCAGCTTGCGGCTGAGTCATGGAGAAGCAAGGCTTGCTTGGCAGGATTTGCAGAGACCTTGCATGGGACACAGAAACTGCTGAGTAATGGAAATAATAGCATGGGGAAGGACTTGTTTGCTAAAATGGAGCTGGGGGAATTACTGGCAGCAAAACACTGCTCAGAGATATGGTGTACAGGTTCCTTTCCAGGCCAGTTTGTTGTTTGCTGTGACTCAGACTCTTTGAACCCAGGGCTGGGTGGACTGGCAGTTAGGAGGACTCTCTCTGTTTGATTAGATATTGAAGCCTGCCATAAATTTCTGAAGGCACAGCATCACCCTGCTCTGCTGGTAGCACAGTAAGAGTGCAGGACTGAGATTAGCACTGAAGAATGTGAAGCCAACTACTGTCATTTTAGAGACGCTCAAGGGCTTTTTTTTCTAGCTCTGCTTTTCTCTTTCCTGTCTAGGCTCCTCAAAATCTCTTCAAACCAATCCAGCAGCCAGGACTGACCTGTGGAAAAACCTCCCTCTCAAGTCTCTGGAGTGGTGTTTTGATCAGAAGCAGCAGTCATGTCCCATTTTAACTGCAGGTAATAAAGGTTGCTCTGCTCTTCTGCAGCCAGATTGTGGAGCAAGATGAACAGGTGCTTCAAACTGGCTCTGTCAAAGGTGCCCAAAGGGGACAAGCAGCATCCCAGAGAGATCAGTATGAGCCCCAAACTTCTCATGGCTCCTTAGATCTCTGCTTTATTCTTTGAGTGAGGGGGACAAGGGATGGAGGAAGCCAGCTGCATTGTTGAGCTTTCCACGAGGAGTTAAGAAGGCTCCCTGAGAGCAGCCTGGCCAGGCTTGATGCTGGGCTCCGTTCCAGGCCCACAGGAGCTGCTGAATGCTGTTGTCACCCCTCTAAACTGGGGTCTGGGCACTCGTCCATAACCCCAGTGATGGTGGAAGATGCTTTGCTAGAGGTCAAAGATCTCAATCACTTGGATGGTTGGACAGCAGCAGCTCCAACAGCTTCCACTGCGTGGCCATGGAGGCTGAAGCAGCAGATCTCAGAGGCCTTCTGGAGGGTATGAACCAGAATCTCTCTGCTTGCACAAAGATCCCTCAGCCACATTCTGGTTTTAGGGCTCCTTGATCAGAGCATGACTCTGCCATTTCCTTTGGCTTCCCTTCGAAGAGCCCCCATAGAAAATTCCCAATAGCATTTAGGGGTTAGAAAATTTTATTTGCCTTTTTTTTTTTTTTTGGTAAGAGGAACTGCTCACTTCCCAGGAAGGATGATGCCATCATACTGTGAAACAAACACACAGAAGAACCAAGTCAGAAAGTACCATCAGGTGAAGGTGCAAAAAAGAGAGTCACTAGAGTCATTCTGAGCCAGCCAACACTGTCACAGAAGCTCATTTTAGTCCCACAGCTAACTGCCCTTTCCCCAATCCTGCCCTGCACTTAACATCTAAGGGGGGCATTAAACTCTTCACATCAGCCCAGCAAAACAAGCAGCTCCATCCTTGGAGATTAATCTGACCAGAACCACACTTGTCCCCATCCACAGACCCCATTTCTGAGCATTTCCAATCAAGCTTTGGGCATCTCTAATTCACTATCCAATCCGTCTGTGAGCTATGGATAGAGGAACTCAAGAACTGGTTTTATTTGGACTCAAGGACTGTGTCAGAGACAGAGATCCTCAGCCTGCCTTGCCTCTTATGATCCAAAACCTGCAGGAGACAGGTTTACACAGAGCTGCTGTTTGCAGCTGCAAGAGCTGCCCTTTCAGTTCAGCATGCACAAACTCAGGCATGAAGCATGCTGATGCTCAAACACAACCTCTGTTACCCCAGAGCAGCAGAAGTCAATAATCTCAGTGATCAGTCTCCTCCTGCCCAAGGACTTGTGCCAGCCCTTCCAAGAGGCATTTTCCTGCCACTTGCTAGGAACTCCCTGGGACATAGCCAAAGAGCCTTTACCTTTTGCTGGAACCAGCGCATGGCTTCTTCCTTCCCAATTCTGTGCTTGGCTCCAATGTTCCCTGTCCTGCGCTTCTTGTCAGCAATGCTGAACCCAGGCCTGCCCAGCACCTGCAGGATGAGACCCACAGCACCATTTCATTAGGGGCATTCACTTAGTTTCTTCAACTTAACCCTTTCCTAGGATGAAGAGCTGGAATTTCCACACCAGCAATGCTTTGTTAGCCAAGCCACATTCCAGCCTGAGCTCATTAGCTCTTACAGCCTTGGAGTAAACTGAAAACAGAGTAACTGCTGAACAGCCAAACCGACAGGGATGGCTCCTAGGTGGGACACTGGCAGTGTATCCACTGACTTGGAGAAACTCAAAACATGTTTGGAGGACACAGTTTCATACCCAGAGGCCTCAGCTCTCCAGAACAGACAATCTGAGCAGCACTGCCAACACATCATGTAACAGCTTCTCTCCACAGAACAAAACTCACACATGCCAGCCAACACCACTGCTCCCTGACCACCTCCAACCCTCTACAAGCAGGGAGGCATCCCCAGCAATGAGCCACTCTTCCACACAGCACTCCCACAGCCCTTGCTTCTCCTTCTCTCCCCAAACCCAGCACTACTACTCCAGCCTTGTCCCAGAAGCACCAGCAAGGGCCACACAATTTGTTTCTGAAGAGGGTTTGTGAGATATGACATACACCAGGGATTTTATGGCAACCCTGGCAGTCTCAGTTCAGACTTGGACTGTGCTGGCACTTTTCCCATCTTCCAGCACTGGGCAGGATGTTCCTGTGAGTCAGTTATCATTCCAGGGTTCTTCCAGAGCTTTCCCACAAGCCCAGGAGCTGCAAGGAAGCAGGGAATACGCACCACATAGAAGTCCAAGCCGTAGATTCCAATGCTGGGATCGTATTTAATCCCCAGGTCGATGTGCTCCTGGATTCCAAAGCCAAAGTTCCCAGTGTCTGAGAAGTTGTTTTTCCTCAGCTCATATTCTCGCACCTGAAACATTTGTTGTGATCACTGTTTTACCGTTGACTGTAATCAGAGTAAAAACTCCTCTGTTCCAACTGCTCTCAGCCCTCCAACTTGCTTACAGGCTACTAAGTCTTGAAAGCCAAGTTCTTGCTCCCAGAGCCAGCTCACAAATCAAAGACAGAAATCCTGAAGAAAGCAGTAGCTGCACCCACCAGCTCTTAAGTAAGGATGAAGCAGCCTCCAAACAGCCCAACAACAAGGAGCTGCCCCTCTGGCTAGCAGAGCTGTTCCTCTAACCCTCAGTATCCCCAAAAACATATTGGGCATAGCATCCCTAACCCCACCTCACTCCATTCAAAGATCCAGGCCAGCCAGCTCCTCACCTTCAACCCCTTCTCCAGAATCTCCTCTGCTTTGGCCCCACGAACCGTGCAGTGAACAGCAATCTTCTCATTCCTTCTGATCCCAAAGGACCTCACAGTGTATCGTGCTGCAGGCAGCGAGAGGTACACTTAGAAGCCAGCCAAAGAATTCCCACCCCAATCAATTCAAAACTCCCAAAGCATTACTTTAAAGGAACAAAAAATAAAGCAAGACAACCACACGTTCCTCCGCAAGAATATAAACAAAGCAACCACCTGAGTCTGGGGGAAGAACTGACTTGACAGAAAGCACCCCCAGCACCTGAATATTTAGGGGTCCCAACAAGGCCCAAGACAGACCAGACCTCCCCTGGCTGCCAAGCAGCCTCTTCCCCAGGAAACACACTGCCATTTCACTTTCTGCATGCTCCAGAAAGGGAGGAAAACCACCCACAGACCACTACTAAAATCGTCGAACAGACAAAACTACTCCTCTGTAGCCCCCCGGCCCGGCTCAGCAGCCTCACCTTTGGAGAAGACAGGGGTCTGGCCCGTCAGTTGCTCCAGCACTTTGGCCGCCCGGGTGAGCCTGTCGCCGCTCTCCCCAACGCAAATGTTGAGGCAGAGCTTGCGGATGCGCAGCTCTCGCATGGGATTCTCCTTCTCACCTTGGTCTTGCTGCGGAGAAACGACACAGGGGTTAACGGGTGGGCACCTGCGAGACTGACCTCACCGCTCGCCCCGGCGGCCAGAGGATGCCTCACTTGGCCGCTTCCGGAGCCTGACACCGGGCCCAAAGGCGAACCTCAGCACCGCGGTCCCTTCTCAAGCACCACTGCGGCAGCCCTGCCATAGGGCAGGCCGCGGCCTGTCATCGCAGCCGCATTCCCCGGGCAGCCCACCGGCTCCTCCCTCCCTGCCTCCCGTAGCCCAGCCGAGCCGCGCCGAGGGCGGATGGCGACGGATAGAGCCGACACGGGCCAGCCTGGGCCCAGAGGCGCCACCACTCACCGCCATGATGGGGGCGGGGAAGAGACCAGCTGGATGCTGCCGCGGGGTCTTATGGGAAGGCGCGGGAGGGCGCGGCCCGGGCGCTGTCTCCCTCTAGCGGCCGGAGGACGGAGCTGCGCCGCTGCCTGTTGCTGGGCAACTGAGGGTCTCAGAATGCCCCAGGGCCGTTTTGCCCCCAGGGGTCGGGGGTGCGCAGGGACCGTGGACCCTGCCCGTCCTTACGCCATGCTCTGCAGCGAGGCTGGGACCGGGACGCAGCTTGCATCACCGTGAGCTACTGCCTCTGCCATGGAGCTCACTGGGCCAGATGGTGGTGGCTACTGGGATTTGCCAGGAGCCCCAGGCTGCTGCTGAGGGCAGGAGGAATGAGCTGCAGCAGTGCTGCTGGGAAATCTACCAGAAGGTATTGGAAATCTTCCACTCCCATGAGCTGTCGAGTGTAGCTTACCCAAGCCTGGCTCATAGAGCTTCTGCTGCACCTATACCCTTGAGTTCCTTGAACCAGACATAGGAATTATCACTTCACTCTTCTAGGGAAGCGTTTGTGGGTTTCAGGTCTCTGCCTGGGTCTGGATCCTCTTTTTGCACAATTTTGACTTAGTGTGGAGCAATGAAGGAGTTGCAGCCAGCTCCTTGCTGTGATCAGCTGGTAGCAGAGCATAACACAGCTTCTCTTGAAGGAGGCGAGTTAAATTCTCACTCATTTGGGGGTCCAAACATCTCTTTCAGTGGCCACATCCTGAGCTGAATGCTTGCAATGAGGCTCTCAGTAAGGATGGCACCAGCTCAAGGCTTATCCCCTTCCCTGCCTCCCACAGGCTGTGTTCAGGGCTGCCAGGCTGAACTCTGTAATGCCCTCACTTATTTTTTGCCCCAGTTGCTTCAAAAAGGGGATGAAGGATGAATGAATAATCAGCTTGTCCCATTAAAAAGAGGGGAAAAAAGTGTCAGGAGCCTCTGTGCAGAGGGCGTGAGAATCTGTAGTTAAAAAATAACAACTCTCTACTACCTTATTGATTGATGCATCTCAGAACAGCTTGGCTGGAGGTGGCTGCAGGCTCCTTACAGAGCTCGGCTGGCAGCCAGCTCTACCAGCTCTCCACAGATCCCACTTAGGATCCGTCCACATTGCAGTGCTCCTTCTCATGGACACGGGGTGAGGGCAGGGTTAACTGTGATGCAGGCAGCAGGGTGAGGGCAGCAGGATGCAGGCAGTGACTGCTGCCATTGCCTCCCAGCACCGCTACCAGCCTGGCGAGAGGACACAGACTCGTTATGAGCGCAGGGATTTGCAGCAGCCTTAAACCACCCCGGGACGGCCTTATTTGCACCCACGGTTTCTAACCCTCATTCACAAGACAGTGGCAGAACCGCGGTGGGGATCCTCACCTCAGCCTGCTCCTGCCTCAGGGGTACCTGCTGCCCTCCCTCGGCTGTTGTAAACCGAGGTTCCTCCCCGGTCCTGTCCCGCCCCGCAAGACAGCTCACGTACAGGGAGAGTTGTTTCCCCCAGCCCAGAAGGGACGACCTGGGTCGTGAATCGCCTGGGTCGAGACTTCAAGTACCTACGGGAATGGAGAGGCGCCGGGACTCGAACCTGTGACCCAGTGAGAACCTGGGCGTTGCCCTNCCCCCGAGGCTCGACCCTGTGCCCCAGTGAGACCCTGGGCGTTGCCCTGCGGCCTCTAGGCCCCGCCCCGAGGCTCGAACCTGTGACCCAGTGAGAACCTGGGCGTTGCCCTGCCGCCTCTAGGCCCCGCCCCGGGGCTCGAACCTGTGACCCAGTGAGAACCTGGGCGTTGCCCTGCCGCCTCTAGGCCCCGCCCCGGCGCCTGCCGCGTGCCGCGCAAGTCATGTGCCCGTTCAAGATGGCGGCGCTCAGGGCGGCGGTGCTGATGCTGCTGGGGCTGAACCTGGGCTGTGCGGCTGCTGCCGTCCCCCTGGTGATCTGGCACGGCATGGGTGAGCCGGGACTGGCAGCGGGGCCGAGCCGCTCACGGCTCTGCGGGCGGGGGTTAGCTGGCCTGGGGCCGGGTTGGGCCCCCAGCAGGCCCAATGGGAGCTCGCAGGCCCCGGCCGCGCTCTGCTGTTCGCCTCCTCCGGATCGCAGAGACTGCGAGGTGGTGACGCTCCTCGTCCGGGCTCTTCTGTACTTTGGCATCTCCTTGACCCCGTTGCTGCAGCTGGGGTCCTGGTGGAAGCGAGCTGAGGGCCTGGGCGGTGGCGTGATGGTTCCGACCCTTCCGCAGGAGACAGCTGCTGCAATCCGCAGAGCATGGGCTACATTAAGAAAATAGTGGAGAAGAGAATACCAGGGATTTATGTCCTGTCTCTGAAGATTGGAAGCAACCTGATACAGGTAACTCTGTCACTCGTGTTTCTGCCGGGCAGGGTGGTGCCTCTGAGGGTGTGATAGCTCCTGCAACCTGTACTATGAACACCATTCAGCACGGGCTTGTGTTGTGCTTTCCTTTCTGTTTGTTTTGGTTTTTTGTTTTTTGTTTTTTTTTTTTTTTTTTTAATTCTTCGTGAAGTAAAACAGCTTTGACAGGTAGAAACCAATAAAGTCTAATTAATACCTGCAGAAAAGAACTGGGAGAAACCAAATCCCTAGTCTGAATTGGATTAATATGCAGATCCAGTGATTAACACTCTCTAATCGTTCTAAGTAATACAAAGGATTGTGTAAGGTGCTGTGGTAAAGCAGAGCTTTAACCCTTGCCCTCCCTTTGCCATTTACAGCTGTTTATTCTCTGTCTAATCTTCACTGTAATGAAGACACAAACTTCCTCTGTGCCTTCCTGGGTTTGGACATTGTTATGTAGCTCTGTGGAATGCCTTTCAATAGTTTTTCAGGATAATGTGGAGTTTGTGTTATAATCTGGGGTCTGGAGAAGAGGGGGACAAGTTGAATTTATATAGAAGGGTCTGAAGGGACTCAATTGTCAGGAGGTTTGGGGAAATAACTCTTCCTCCTGAGATGGTTCTGCCAGGCAAAGCAGGAACAAAGAGGTGGTGAAGAGAAGTCTCAAAACTTGAGTTTTGTAGTGTGAAAGCTGAGGTCCTCTTTCAAAAGCAGAACTTGCCACTGCAGAGGTGCAAGATGTATGCTCTGATTTCAGGATATGGAGAACAGCTTCTTTATGAATGCAAATGACCAAGTGAGAGAGGTGTGCAGCCAGCTCGCAGGGGACCCTCACCTGAAAGGAGGCTACAATGCGATGGGCTTCTCCCAGGGGGGCCAGTTCCTGTAAGTTGATGCTTCTCTTCCATTTTCAAGTGATCTCTGTTGGGGTTCAGCTTCTGATTTGAAGCTCCTTCAAGTACTGAACAGATGTAAGCTGACAAACCCCTTTGTACAGCTTACAGAGGCAAGAACACCTTTGCCTCACCAGGAAGGGTTAATTCTCTTTGCCAGTGTTACCCAAGAAGTGCCTGAGCCCAGACAGTGGCAGGCTGAGAGCTGCCTGTGAGCCAGCTCTGGTGGCCTGGGCACATTGGTGCTGAGCTCCTTTCCTCCTCCTCCACAGGCGGGCAGTGGCCCAGAGGTGCCCTTCTCCTCCCATGCTCAACTTGATCTCTGTTGGGGGGCAGCACCAAGGTAGTGTCCTCTTAAGTCACCTCATATCCACTGTAAAGGTTGGGGGGCTTCTTGCTGGCAGGAGGAATGATTCTGTGGGCCTCTTCCTAAAACCTGACTGTTCCCTTGTGAATCAAACCCTCCTTTGGTTCCTGCCTGAATCTGCTGTCTGCTTTAGGCCAGTTACTGAGCAGCTGCTTTACCTTCTGTCTTGGTCCTGCTTACCTGGCACTGAGAAAGGACCTCTGTAAGTAGGCAGCTGTCTGGGTAGGATCCTTGAATGCTGTGGCAGGACTTGGGGTTTCATTCCTAACTAGAGAGCCAAGCCTGTGTGAAACTAAACCTTTTGGGCCACAAGGATGTTTTACAGTTGGCACCTGGGAGGCTGTGTGCAGTGTGAGATGGAGTGGCAGAGCTGCAGGGTGGAGAGTGGCTGGAAATGGATTTAAAGTACTCTGAGGCATTTCATGGCTTGAGCCTATTTCTTTGCCCTGTAGAGAGAAACCTTGTAGGGAAGCATCCTGGGAGTGTCCCAGGTGAGCTGGACAGTGCTCTGCTTGCATGGGTGGAAGGTGAGGCACAGCAGGTTCCATGTGAACCTGAGGAAGAATTTTTTTCGCTGTGAGGGTGACAGAGTCCTGGCACAGGCTGGCCAGGGGGGTTGTGGAGTCTCCATCTCTGGAGATATTCAAGAGCCATCTGGATGCATCCCAGTGTGGTCTGCTCTGGCAGGGGGCCTGGCCCTGCTGAGCTTTGGAGGTGTCCCTTGCAGCCCCTGACACTCTGTGGTTCTATGACACCCTCAGCTCTCTGTCTGCAGCAGTGCCCAGGGGCAGGAGGGCTGTCTGATGAGACTGCAGGATCAAAGGCTCCCTCATGCCCTGGGCAACTCCTGCCACTGCTCTGCAGAGGGTTGGTTCTTCTCCAGCTGCAGGGATGCAGGGGTCTGAGTTTGGCTCCAGCTCCCTGCCTGTCCCCAGGTGTCTATGGCTTCCCACGCTGCCCCGGGGAGAGCTCTCACCTCTGCGACTGGATCCGCAGGACGCTGGACCTGGGAGCCTACACACAGGCTGTGCAGGAGCAGTGAGTACCAGCAGCAGGCTGCAAGCTGGGCACCTCTGGGCTTCCACACTCATCTTTGCTTTCTCTTTTCTCCAGCTTGGTACAAGCAGAGTATTGGCACGACCCACTGAGAGAGGAGGACTACAGGAAGAACAGCATCTTCCTGTCTGACATCAACCAGGAGAGGGTAAGGATGTGGCTGATGATGGAACCACAGAATGCCAGGGGCTGGAAGGGACCTCCAAAGCTCAGCCAGAGCAGGATCACCCAGAGCAGATCACACAGAACACATCCAGGCAGGGTCTGAATATCTCCAGAGAGGGAGACTCCACAGCCCCCCTGGGCAGCCTGTGCCAGGGCTCTGTCACCCTCACAGGAAGAAAATTCCTCCTTGGGTTTAGATGCGACTTCCTCTGCCTCAGCTTCCACCCAGTGCCCCTTGGGCTGGCACTGGGCATCACCCAGCAGAGCCTGGCTGCAGCCTGCTGGCACTCACCTGTACATCTTTATAAACATTGCTGAGGTCACCTCTCAGGCTTCTCTTCTCCAAGCAGCACAGCCTCAGCTCCCTCAGGCTCTCCTGTAACAGATTTCCCACTCCCTCCAGCATCTTTGTGGCTCTGTGCTGGACTCTCTCAAACAGTTCTGGGTCTCTCTTGAACTGGGGGCCCAGAACTGGACACAGTACTCCAGATGTGGCCTCCCCAGGGCAGAGGGGCAGGAGAACCTCTCTGGACCTACTCACCACAGCCCTTCTAACCCACCCCAGACTGGCATTGCCCCTCCTGGCCACCAGAGCACATTGCTTAACCTCCCATCCACCAGGACCCCCAGAGCCTTTCCCCTTCACTGCCCTCCAACAGGTCAGTCCCCAGTGCAGGGGAGCAGAAGCCTCCACAGTGAGCTCCTTCATGTTGGCCCTGCCTGGCAGTTGGGCTAACTCCCTGCTGGAGTTCAAAGGGCAGCAGGTTTTTGCCCTTCACTCCAGCACTGTGCAAAGTGTTTTAGTGGGAGGGTTAGGAATGGAGCTTGCCTGTGGCAGAGCAGCTCCTGTGTCACTGCTCTGCTTTGGGGGGGTTGATGCCAGTGTCCATGTGCTCAGACCATTCATCACCTTCCCAGTGGCTGAATCCTCTCTCCCTGGGGGTGTCCATACAGCCAAGGGAGGCTGGTGACAGAAAAGCAGCTTCCTGCCTCCCAGGCTGCTGGAGCAGCTTTCCCCAGCCTCTCTCTGCTGGGCTTTCCAGTGACCTGCATCTGTTCTCTGTTGCTTTTCTCTCCAGGGCATCAATGAGACCTACAAGAAAAACCTGATGGCTCTGAAGAAGTTTGTGATGGTGAAATTCCTCAATGACACCATGGTTGACCCTCCCATCTCAGAGGTGAGGTGGGAGCTGCTTTTGGTTTGTCATTTGATGGCAAAACTTGAGGCTGGTGGGGAGCAGGCTGAGCACAGAGGCCTGACAGGGCCCTGTCTGCAGCAGCTGGTGCAAGCCTGCTCCTCTCCTGGGAGCCCTTCACCAACTCTTCCCTTGTTTTTGTTCTGACAGTGGTTTGGGTTTTACAGACCAGGCCAAGCCAAGGAGACCATCCCCCTGCAGGAGACCTCACTGTACACAGAGGTTTGTTCTGCCCTGGGCTGGGAGGGTTCTGCTAGTTCCACTCTGCAGTGTCCCTGGGGACTTGAGGAGCTCTAAACCACACAGCCCTGCCCTCCATCCCTGCCCTTCCCTGGAGCATTGCCTCCTCTGCCTGGGGAGGCATTTCCCTCCATCTGGCAGTGGGAATTACAGCCTCAGGCCTGGCTCCAGCTCCCCTTCAGCACATTGCAATGAACTCTGCTCCTTTTTACCCTCATTATGGAATTTATCCCAGATGCCTTTTTCCCCCCTCTGAGAGAGAAGCTTTAAAGAGCAGAGGGGGAGCTAGGCTGGGTTCCACAAGCCACCTCCCTGCCCCTCAGGGCTTCTTCCCCAGCCCTGGCAGGGCTCTGGGAAGCTATGGTCACACTTCTGTGTCTGCAGGATCGCCTGGGGCTGCAGCAGATGGACAGAGCTGGCAAGCTGGTGTTCCTGGGGGTGAAAGGGGACCACCTGCACTTCACAGAGCAGTGGTTTGACACCACCCTGCTCCCCTTCCTCCAGTGACACTGAGGGGGAGGCATCCTGTGAGCACTGGCAAGGGCCTGGCACTGTAGTTGCAGCTGCTGCTGTAACAGCACTTTCTGGGAAGCCTGTGGGGGAGCTGGGGAAGGGGGAGAAGAGGGAGGGGTTAGCTCAGCACTTGCAGGGGGTGCAGAGGTGGCACCTGGAACACTGCAGTAGAAGTGGGATTTGTTGGGATGTAATCATGCTCCAGTGTGGGTGGGCTGAGCCTTGCACTAGCTCTGAAGCACTCCCATCCTGCACAGGCCTGCTAAGGCTGCCTCAGCTCTCAGAGCTGTGGCTGTGGTTGCTCTGTGATGGCAAAATGATGATGGGCAGGAAGGTTGTGGCCCCTGTCACCTGCTCCTCACAGCACACAATGTCAGTATTAACCTCAGCCACCAGTGCAAGGAAGTATTAACCTGAATCACTCTCCAGGGGGTGCATCCAGATACTCCAAGCCTCTCCTTCCAGGGGGGCAAAAGGGCCAAATTTAGGGGGGTGCTGGTTTGAGCTAATTGGAATCTTTTTAATAGAGAAAATTATACTATAGGCTGTGAAGGTGAAAGAGTGGTGATGTCTACTTCATACTCCAGTTAGCTCAAACCAGCACAAGGGGGTTCTGGGGAAATAAAAAAAGAGGGTTTTGATTTAACTGGGACTTAACCAGCTTGAACAGTTCTCAGCTAATGGCTTGTTTCATGCACTTGGGTACAGCAACTGCAATCAATAAAGAACTTTGCAGCTAAACCAGCTCAAGAGGTGAGATTTGAAGGGAGCTGAGGAGAAATCTCTGTGGCAAAGGTTGCCCAGGGAGGTCATGGATGCCTTCTCCCTGGAGGTGTTTGAGGCCTTGGAGCAACCTGGGCTAGTGGAAAGCCCACAGCAAAGGGGTTGGAACTGGATGAGCTTTGAGATCCCTGCCAAGCCAAACCCTTCTCTGGCTCTGTGAAAGGATTCAGGGCAGGGCCAGGAGCCATCTTGTGCTACCTGCCCCCCCCCAAAGAGTCAAGCAAGAGGCAGTGTCATGAGCAAGTTGGCATTAACTTTATTCTATCTTCTGTATAATCTTAAGTACATAAGAAAGGTTTTGTGGTTTGTTTTTTTTTTCCTCTTCACAAGCCTCAGGAGAAGACAGAGTACAAGTCACAGGACAGTCTCAAAATAAAAAATTGCATATTTTTTTTTTCCTTTTTTTTTTTCCTGTTAAGTTTTGTCCTAGAGAAAAAAAAAACAAAAAAAAACAAAAACCAAAACCATTGACACTTGACAGAGGAGATGCATTGAAGAGATGCTTTGTGCCACCCCAGGCCTTGGGGAAAAAAAAAAGAAAACTAAAAGGAGGTCAAAGCATGTGCAGCTCCCTTTGTGAGTCAGAACAGCAACTGGCTCTGAAATCCACCACTCTGCTCCAGAGCCCTGGAACAGAGGCTGCAAGCTTCCACCAAAGGAAAGAGCCAAGCAAGAGGGCAAAGAGAGGATTCACTTGGTGGGGACTGACTGCAGCTGAACAGACCTGAGCCAGCTTGGGGTATGTACAGCACTGCATGACTGACCCTGGAATGGAGGAGGAGACCCTCTGCAGGAGGGGACACCTGCACAAGAACTCTTCTGGAAGGCTGAACCTGAGTTCAGCTGCTCCAAGAAGGAAGCCATGGGGCAAAGCTTCCCTTCTGAGGGAGGAGGGCTCCTGGAAGAAGAGGTGCTCAGCTCCAAGCTACCAGCCAGACTGCCAGGAGCTTAGGGGTAACCACAGTCACCCCACTGCAGCCTTCCTGTGGCACTGGGTACCAGAAAGCCTCTGTCATGGCACAGTCAGAAATAGGCTGAGCTGGAGGGGATGAGGAAAGGGAAGTCAGGCTGGAATGCTATGGCCCAGGTCCTCAGCCTTTGGTCCAACAAAGCCAGGCCCATGTCCTGTAATGCCATCAAATCAGTAGAGAGAGCTGCAATTAGCAGCTTCCAGGACCTTCTCGAGCCATTTGGCTGCTCTGGACCTCAACAAAAACCATTTTTGGTTAAAAAGGAGACAACTTTTCCTCTCTCACATGAACACTTTGCTTAAAGGCAATACAGAAAAATACCTGAACAACACTCTTGAAAGCCAACTGCCAGTACTGGCTGAGAAGTCACCTAAAAACCTTGCCATGATCCATTGGTGCAGTTAGAGTGGACAAGGGGATAAAAAAAAAGAACAAAAAGGAAATAAAAATGCACCTTCCTGCTAAGAGAGGTGGGCAGCAGCTGCCCTGCCACCCACACCAGGCAGAGGGACTGCAGTGCCAGCAGGCAGCTGTGTCTCTTGGGTAGAAGTGAAGCAGTTTGAGAGCAGAAAGGTACAAAGAAATCTAAAAGAATCATCTGCAAGCAGATTTGTCCCAGAGCAGGGCCAGGGGAAGGCAGAAGCCTTGGAGCTGTTCTGCTTAGCCAGCGATTTCCGTCACCGTGGTCACCAGCTTCTGACCATTCCACACTGTCTTGAACTGTTCTGGGACAGGGAACTCAGTCTGCAGGGAGGGAAAAAGAGCAAAATCTGGTCAGAAATCAGCCTGTGACTGAAGGGGACCTGCAGGAAGGCTGAGAGCTGTCCCTCACTGAAACCAACACTGCCTGCAGGGCCAAGGACAGGAATCCTGCTCTGCGTTTCCCCAGCCCCAAGCAGCCTCCAGCAGCACCATCTGGAAGGTTCCCCAGCCCCAAGCAGCCTCCAGCAGCACCATCTGAAAGGTTCCCCAGCCCCAAGCAGCCTCCAGCAGCACCATCTGGAAGGTTCCCCAGCCCCAAGCAGCCTCCAGCAGCACCATCTGGAAGGTTCCCCAGCCCCAAGCAGCCTCCAGCAGCACCATCTGGAAGGTTCCCCAGCCCCAAGCAGCCTCCAGCAGCACCATCTGGAAGGTTCCCCAGCCCCAAGCAGCCTCCAGCAGCACCATCTGGAAGGTTCCCCAGCCCCAAGCAGCCTCCAGCAGCACCATCTGGAAGGTTCCCCAGCCCCAAGCAGCCTCCAGCAGCACCATCTGGAAGGTTCCCCAGCCCCAAGCAGCCTCCAGCAGCACCATCTGGAAGGTTCCCCAGCCCCAAGCAGCCTCCAGCAGCACCATCTGGAAGGTTCCCCAGCCCCAAGCAGCCTCCAGCAGCACCATCTGGAAGGTTCCCCAGCCCCAAGCAGCCTCCAGCAGCACCATCTGGAAGGTTCCCCAGCCCCAAGCAGCCTCCAGCAGCACCATCTGGAAGGTTCCCCAGCCCCAAGCAGCCTCCAGCAGCACCATCTGGAAGGTTCCCCAGCCCCAAGCAGCCTCCAGCAGCACCATCTGGAAGGTTCCCCAGCCCCAAGCAGCCTCCAGCAGCACCATCTGGAAGGTTCCCCAGCCCCAAGCAGCCTCCAGCAGCACCATCTGGAAGGTTCCCCAGCCCCAAGCAGCCTCCAGCAGCACCATCTGGAAGGTTCCCCAGCCCCAAGCAGCCTCCAGCAGCACCATCTGGAAGGTTCCCCAGCCCCAAGCAGCCTCCAGCAGCAGCATCTGGAAGGTTCCCCAGCCCCAAGCAGCCTCCAGCAGCAGCATCTGAAAGGTTCCCCAGCCCCAAGCAGCCTCCAGCAGCAGCATCTGGAAGGTTCCCAGCCCCAAGCAGCCTCCAGCAGCATTTCAAAGGTAAGCCTTACAAAGTCCCCCCCCTCTGTGGGGATGAGGATGTTCATCTCTGACGACTTGGCACTGACGACTTCGCAGTCTAGGGAGCTCTTGCTCAGGTACACGTGGCACCCATCTGTCTTGTTGATGGAAATTGTTGGCACTTTACCCATTACCTGGCAGAGTGGGCAAAGCAGCAGTGAGAGGAACATCAGCCTGAAGTGAGCAACCCCAACAGCCTCACCTCCAAGGCAAGAGGTTTGACTCCAGCCCTCCCGCCGCAGGCACAGCCTGGGTTGGTCTCTTCTCCCCGAGGAAGAAGTGGCAGGAGAAGAGGAAGTGGCCTCAGGTTGCACCAGGAGAGGTTGGGCACAAAGAACAATTTCTGCCCCTTGAGGGTCATTATGCCCTGCCCCAGGCTGCCCACAGCAGTGGTGGAGTCCTGAAACCCCTCCAGGGATGACAGATGTGGTGCTGAGGGCCATGGCTTGGTGTTGGCCTGGCAGGGTTGGGTTAATGCTTGGAGTCAGTGACCTTGAAAGGTCTTCTCCAGCCTAAACTATTCTGTGATTCAGCTGCTCCCACCTTGGGCAAAACTTGACAGTTATTTCCTGTTGGGAGCTCTTTAGAACAAGCCTGCAGTGAGTGCTGGGCAGGGAGCCCATCCCCATCCAGAGACCAGCACTGCAGCCAGAGCAGACTCAGCTGCTGGCACCTCACAGAGACTGATCCTTCCCTCTGAGCCCTGCAGCAGCTCACTCAGGCCAGTTTCAGCCCTTTCCTAAGGGGGAGCTGCAGAGAGGTGGTGCAGATGCCATCAGTGTTCTCCCCAGAGGCACACTCCAGCTCTGGGCATCGACCTGCTCCAAGCAGCAGATGCTGCAGATGCCCTGTGCCAGCAGGCAGGGCTCACAGGCACTCACCTGAACTTTCACATCCCTGCTGTTGATGATCTCTACAATGCCCACCACATCATCAAACACCAGACCTAGCTTCTTGCAGTTATCTGCCAAGGAAGGACAAGAGCAGGTCACAGAGAGAAGGAACCTCCTGCAAGCAGCCCAGCAGGCAGAAGCAGTTGCCAGGCTTTCTGCACCTACCCAGGGTGATGGAGTTGATCTTGCCTTTGATCTGCAGGGTGCTGTTTGTGCACTTGAAGACATAAGCTACCTGCTTCAGCTCTGTGTCACTGATGACCAGGTTGGTGGCATTCTCCTGGTTTTCCTAGGGAGGCAGGGAAAACACCAATATCCCTGGGATGCAGCTCCACCAATCCATGGCAAGAGTGCAGCTCCTTTAAAAGCAAGCTGCCTGCACAAGCAAGGTCTCCAGGAGACCCTCCCCTGCCCCCTCCTCCCTCCAGCCCAACTCATGCCAACACCAACCACTCACCACTCTCCACTTTTTGCCTTCTAATTCTAGCAATGGAGGAGCCTTTGGAGAGGTCTTTTGGGAGGGATTAGCATTGCAGGCTGGTTTGGGAGCAGTGAAAGGTTTGGGCCCACTTCTGACTGGACCCCCTTGGTTCTTCAGTGCTGGGTTCTTGTGGGTCTTCATGTCATCTGAAACATGTCTTAAGCCTGCAAGAGAAGTGGAGCCTGAGGTCCAGCTCACCTCCCAGACTGCAGAGATCACTGATGACAGCAATCAGCTTCAAAATGCAAATCAGCTGAGACTGGGCCTAGGCTGAGCCCAGCCACAACAGCCAGCAAGTGAAAGGAGCAGCAAGAAACAGGCCCCACACTGAGCAGGGCACAGGATGTGCTGGAGAAGCAGAAGGTGCCACCTCTGCCACTCTGCAGCTGGAAGAGGCTCTGGGCTTGCACCTTCTGTATCATGCCTGTCCCAACACACTCACCTGGTAAGGCAGAAAAGGGACAAGCCCTGGGAAACACAAACAGGTAGAGCATTGCACCACCTGAGGGTTCCTCTGCCTCCTGCAGCCTCTGCTACACCTGCAGGGTGAGGCTGGCAGTACACAGAGGTGCTCCCTGTGAGCTGCCTCAGGGCCACTCCTGGCTCCCAGCCTCATCCCCTGGCAGATGTCTTTTGTTTTTTGGCCATTGGGGTGGGCTGCCCAGGGAGGTGGTGGAGTGCCCATCCCTGGGGGTGCTGAAGAGGAGGCTGCAGGAGGCACTCAGTGCCAGGGGGCAGTTCATTAGCAGGGTTAGGAGCTAGGTTGGACTGGATGAGCTCAGAGGTCTCTGGCAAACTGGTTCATCCTGTGATTCTGTCAAGTGTGGTGCTGTTGAGCACCAGCAGCAAAACACAGGCCCCAGAGCAGTGCCCTGGGGGTGGCCTCCCTCTGCCCTCTCCACCTACCCGAGGTGATGCCTTCTCCCCGGTTGATCTGGGCGAAGAGCGCCGAGCGGGAGGCAGAATCCTCCATGCTGAAGCTGCTGGGGGCAGGAGCAGGAGGGGGAGGAGGGCCTGGAGGGGGAGGTGCAACCCCAGCTGGGGCAGCAGGTGGTGCTTTAGCCCCTTCTGTTGCTACAGGACCCTGCAAGAGGCCAGCAAGAGGTAAGGAGGTTGGCCAAGCTCCATGCCTGCTGAGCATCCCCAGGGCAGGAGCTGCTGCAGTTGCAGCCAGCACTCACTGTTTTGCTCCAGGTCAGCCCTATGGTGTGATGCTCTTTGATGTAGGCCTGCAGCTCTGTCCAGATACTCAGGTAAGCTTTCACCCAGTCCACCTGCTTTTTATCTCTGAGGACAGAAGAGATCATGAGGAGGCAGCAGATGAATTTGCCATTAACCCCCAAGGACTACAAATAGTTCTTCCCATCCCTCTGCCTCTCAGCCTACAGGCAAGGCACAGCTGTACCAGCACAGCAGCCTCACCTCTCCCAGCACTGTGTTCCAGCTGCACTGTGAATCTTGCACCACAAGCCCTGCTCTGCACTGATGTAGTGAAGGGGTCTGCTTTGCACCTACCAAACCCACTCCCCAGGCCCAATGTGCTGCCCTGGGTGCTCCTGCTGAGAGAAAAGCTAATGAAGGGTCTGCTTTGCACCTACCAAACCCACTCCCCAGGCCCAGTTTGCTGCCCTGGGTGCTGCTGCTGAGAGAAAAGCTGCAGGGGACTTGCTACCAGAGATTCCAGCTGCAACAGTGCAAGGAACCTCATCCCTGAGGATCTGACAAGGGTTTGTAGTGATGAGAGAGGGAAGGGATTGAAGCTTGGGGAGAGCAGATTGAGACTGGAGATGAGGAAGAAATTCTTTAGAGTGAGGGTGAGCAGACACTGGCAGAGGTTGCTCAGGGAGGCTGTGGATGTGCCCCAGGCCAGGCTGGATGAGGCTTTGAGCAACCTGTGCTGGTGGGAGATGTCCCTGCCCATGGCAGAGGGTTGGAACTGGCTGAGCTTTGAGGTCCCTTCCAACCCATTCTGTGATTCTATGCTCAGGAAGAAACAGTTCAGTGCTCCCCTGGCCCTTAACAAGAAGGAGTGCAGAGCAGGGCAGCAGCGGTTAGGTGCTGCAGCAGCTCCTCCCCACCCTGTTAGCTGTGCCCAGTGAAGAGAGAAGGTGAACTTACACATCCTTGTACTCCTTGAGGATCCTGTTGGTGTAGAACATGGCAGCATCAGTCATCTCCTTCACAAAGGGACCAGGCTTTGGAGCCTAAGAGAAGTAAAGGACACATTGGCATAGCTCATCCAGTTCCAATCCAACACTTCCCACTAAGTACAGGCCTCATTCAGCCTGGTCCTGAACACTTCCAGGGAGNGTCTCACCACCCTCAACCTGTGCCAGTGTCTCCCCACCCTCAACCTGTGCCAGTGTCTCCCCACCCTCCCTGCAAAGAATTTCATCCTCAAACTCAGTTTCAATCTCCCCTCTGCCAGTTCCATTCCTCCTCCCACCCCACGACCTCATCCTTAGTCCCTCCCCAACCCTTTCAGACACTGAAAGGCCACTCCCAAGACCTCCTCCAAGCCTTTTCTTCTCCAGCTTGGCAAAAACTTCCCACTAGAGGTCTCACCATGGCCACCCAGCCCAGGGCTGGGATGCTCTCGCTGACTGCTGATAAGTGGTTGAACATTTTGCTCCCTCGATTCTTCTCCCTGAAGTTCTGCACCGCTTGGATCTGGTCCGAAATGGGTTTCAGAAGGGAGGAGAATGCATTCTGCAGGGCAAAAGAGAGACAATAAAGCACATCTGGAGGGTGCCCCCCACATCTTCATGGCTCTGCTAAGAAGAAAATGCCAAAGTGGCACAGGTTGCTGCTACAACTTCTTGTCCAGGCTTGGCCCTGCCTGTTGAGCTGCTCCAGGGCTGAAGTCGCAGCTCCCAAGCAGATGAGAGCAAGCCAAGAACTGTGACTCATGTTGAATGCAGGAGGCACTGACACAGCTTGTTAGTAACCAGGACAGAAATAGCAATTTGTCTTTCTTGGATCCTTTTGTTCCCAGACAGTTTTGTCAGGTTTTTTTTTTTCCCTCCTCCTTGGCAAACCCTCATGCAAAGGAGGTGCTGAGCAGGGCTCTGAGGCTGGGCACCCACAGCCTGCACTGCCACCACACTCCCAGCAGCTTCTGAACTTGCCCTCCTCTCAAGGGTGGCATCAGGATCACAGAATCCAACTCTCCCCACAAGGAGCAGGCAGCTCCAACCCCCTGCCATGCCCAGGGACACCTCACACCAGCTCAGGCTGCCCACAGCCTCATCCAGCCTGGCCTGAAACACCTCCAGGGATGAGGCTTCCACCACCTCCCTGGGCAACCCCTGCCAGGCTCTCACCACCCTCATGCTGAACAACTTCTTCCTACCATCCAGTCTGACTCTATCCACTTCTACTTTTGCTCCATCCCCCCCAGCCCTGTCCCTACCTGACAGCCTAAGAAGTTCCTCCCCTGCTTTCCTGCAGCCTCCTTCAGACCCTGGAAGGCCACAAGAAGGTCTCCTTGGATTCAGCCACCCCATCAAGCTGGCCACCAGGATCCAGTCCATTCTCAAGTCAGCCCAAGCCTTGGATGCTAAAACCTCTTTGTGTTTGCCCCCTGGAATGCTGAGTGAAAGCCCTTAGAAGGCTTCTGAGGGCAGAGCAGCCAAGTTCACATTTCCAGAGGTGCCCCTTGGGTAACTTTTCCTTCCTTTAAGATCAGGTCTCCTGCTGGAGGCAGCAAGGAGGGACACAACTGGCCCCATCTTGCTTTTCAAAGCCTCAGCTTTTCCTTTTGCTGTCCCTTCCTCTGCTTTAGATGAGAACAGAGAGGTCCTGAGCACCACTGGCCAAGGCCACACTTCCAGAAACTTCAGCCTAGTGCCTCAGTCAAGTAACAGGATGAGGCAATCCTTTGCCACAGGCAAGGAGAGTTCATACATTCTGCATTTTAAATTGGCTACCCCAGGCCTGCCTGGACTCCTGCAAGACAACCTGCAGCAGACTAAGGTTGTTTTGTTCCTAATCCTCTATTCAAATAATGTCTCACTGGAGCTTCTCAGAGCAGAGGCACAGGAGAGCAGCATCCCAGCAAGCCTGGTGAAAGACAAACAACTCCCCCAAGGCCAAGGGTAGGGAACAGGGCAGGTCTGGTTGGCAGAGAGCAGGAGAGCAGCACAGAAATCCACAATGGAGCAGGAGAGTCCATGCCTGAGTCAGACAATAACTGCAAAGAACAGCAGGATGGGATCCTGTTGCTCAGGAGAAAAGAAGAGTCCTCAGCAGGGAGAAGCAGAGGCATTCAGGATCAGCTTCTCACTCACATCCTGCTGAGAAGCAGCAGCCTTGGGTAAAGTCTTAAATTACTTGCCAGGGACAAATCAAGCCTGGCTATGAATTCAGAGGCCACTCAGGAGGGACAAGTGCCTGTTACACCTCAGGAGGAGTCTGCTGCCTGCAAGTCTATCAAACATCTCCTAATGAAAAGCAAATCCCAGTGTGGCTCCTGCCTCAGATAAGCTCCTGCCTGCAGGTTGCATCCCAGGGAACAGAGATTGTGCAGTGCTGGTGCCAGGTGAAACTTGAGACAGCTGCTCTGAGAGCTGCAGAGAACCTGTGGCTAATGGCTGGGAAGTGTCAGCTCTGCAGCTCCAGAGCTCTGTGCTCCACAACCTCC
>VWYK01062268.1:0-11380 GCA_013399775.1 Semnornis frantzii | reverse complement strand
CTTCCAGCCTCACCATGCTGGGAATCTGGAACACCCAGCTTCAAACTTGAAGCTCAGATTAGATTGGACATAAGGAAGAAATTCTTACCCACCAGGGGGGTCAGACAGTGGAACAGGCTGCCCAGAGAATCTGTGCAGGCTCCAAGCCTGGAAGTGTTCAAAGCCAGGTCAGGTGGGACTTTGAGCATCCTGGTCTAGTAGGAGCTGCCCATGGCAGGAGGGTTGGAGTTAGATGACTTTTTAGGTCTTTTCCAATCCAAACCATCCTACCCTCTGGAACTTCATTTTACTTAAAGTTTTCACTGATTCTTTTTGCTTCAGTGAGCAATTAAACAAAAATATATCAATTATTTCCACATTGCTGCTTAGAGCTGGGCTCTGAATAGATTTCAGTACAGAGGAAAAACAATGGGGAGCTGTGCTGCTGCCTCTCACCAGTTCATTCTCAGTCCTGCAAGAGTGGCTTTTCCCTCAGAGCCCCAGCCCCTTGAGCCAGGTGATTATCTGAACATCCAGCTTGCTTTCCAGAAAGCAGAGCTCTGCTAATTAAGGTTACAAGCAGCAGTGGTGGAGCACATTGCATGCCCCTGCCATCTGCCCCCACCCACCATGCACAGACCATAGGGCTGGGGAGGGAACCCAACACAAAACCTTTGGAATGTTCAGGCTCTAAGGAAACAGTAAATGGAGAAAATATAATTAAATGCCCCAAACAATTGGATCAGGTCAAATGTCAATGACCAGAGGGTTGGAGCTGCTCTCCTGTGAGAGTTGGGACTGTTCAGTCTGGAGAGGAGAAGGCTCTGAGGTGACTTCTTGTGGCCTTGCAGTATCTGAAGGGGGCTAAAAGAAAGCTGGGGAGGGACTTTCTAGGCTGCCAGTAGTGATAGGACTGAGGGGAATGGAACCAAGCTGGAAGTGGGGAGATTCAGACTGGATGTTAAGATGTTCTTCAGAATGAGGCTGGTGAGAGCCTGGCAGGGGTTGCCCAGGGAGGTGGTGGAAGCCTCATCCCTGGAGGTGTTTCAGGCCAGGCTGGATGAGGCTGTGGGCAGCCTGAGCTGGTGTGAGGTGTCCCTGGGCATGGCAGGGGGGTTGGAGCTGGCTGCTCCTTGTGGTCCCTGCCAACCCTGACTGACTCTGTGATTCTAAGGGAGGCTTCTCCTTGCCCTGTACTCTGCCCTGGTGAGTATCTGGAGTATTGTGTCAGATTCTGGGTTCCCCAGTTCAAGAGGGACAGGGATATAATAGAGTGCCCAGTGCAGGGCTAGGAGGATGCTGAAGGGACATCTGGAACATCTGTCTGATGAGGAAAGCCTGAGAGACCTGGGGCTGTTTTAGTCTGGAAAAGAGAAGACTAAAGGGAGATCTTATTAATGTTTATAGATATCTGAAGGGTAGGTGTCAAGAAGAAGAGGCCAGGCCCTGTTCAGTGGTGTCCTGTGATAGGACAAGAGGCAACAGGCAAAAACTGAAGCCCAGGAGAAGAGACTTGTTTGTTGTGAGGGTGCTGGAGGCCTGGAGCAGGCTGCCAGAGAGTTTGTGGAGTGTCCTTGTGTGGAGAGCTTCCAAATGTGCCTGGCCATTGTCATCCTGGGCAAGCTGCTGTGGGTGTCCCTCTTTGAGACAGAGATTGGACTGGATGATCTCCAGAGGTCCCTTCCACTGCTCCCCGTGCTGGGATCCTGGACTGCTGTGCCTTTACCTTCAGGTTTGCTTTGCACTCCCTTCCTGTGCCCCTTACACCAACTGAGCTTTGCCCCAGGCACAGCCCAGAGCTGAGCTGCTTGAGCCCTGGTGCTGGGCTGAGGTTTGCTCTCTGACTGCTGTTGTGCATCTTGGCATTGGAACTGGAAAGAGACTCTCTGGGACAGGCTTCTGAGTTGTTTTAGCATTTCAGCCTCTCTTGTGCAGTTCCTTTGCACAGCTCATTGACACTGGCTGCTGGAGCCTCTGCTGCAGCTTCCCCAGGCCTGGCTAGAGGATCAGTGCTGCTTTCACACCTGAACACTCTCTGGAGCCTTTCAAAACCCACCTGGATGTGTTCCTGCATGACCTGCCCTGGGTGCCCCTGCTCTGGCAGGAGGGTTGGCCTGGATGATCTCCTCCCTTCCAACCCATACCCATCTGTGATTCTCTGATTTATTTTTCCATCTTACCAGTTTAGAGCAGACCTTGCAGCATGGGATGGATATTATTTGTGATTTTTGAACTCTTAGGGTAGAGAACATTGCAAATTACTTTCCAGGAGCTACAGAGAAAGATGCTTCAGGGTAGCTCCATCCCTGGGGCTTTTAACCTTGCTCTACTGCTGGCCCCTGCCCCCATCGTTGTGGGGAGGGAAAGCATCAGGCAGCGAAGGCTAAACCCATATCAACAGCAAGAGTTAATTTGTGCAATGTATCTGAGTGTAGTAACTGATTACATTTTTCCCCAAAGGAAACTTCAGTTAATTTGGTTAGTGAGTCATATGCCAGGCTGCCAATTACAACACAGATGATTACACACATAAATTCACGTCGGAGTGGCTCAACGATCACAGGGAGGTAAAGGGGAGGAAAGAAAGAAGAAAATAAAAAAACAACAAACAAGAAACACACAAAGGGAAAGAAATAGGGGGGAAAAAATATCTCAGTAGAAAGAAAAAAAAAAAAAAAAGGCTTCCCTTTTCCTTCCTGGGAGTGGGGTGGGTGGCACCCCACTCTGCGAGGTGCTGGTGCCCACCAAGACCATTGGAGGTTGAGGAGGTGATGTGTGAGGGCTGGGAGATGAGAGCTCCACAATGGCAGTGCCTGCTGGCTTCCTATGTGGGATTTTCACTGCAGAAACATCTTGCACCCCCTCTAAAAGATTTTTTTTTTTTTTTTTTTGTCTGTATGGTTAGAGGAATCCATACAGAGAGAGAGCAGGAAGGAGGTTAAATGAGCAGTGCTTGGCAGTACATCAGTAAATCATTTAAAGATAACCTGTGCATACCAATACCACCAAAAAATCCAATTAGAGTAACTTATTACAAACCCAGTCCCATTTCTGAAGTGCTTTATATTCCTGTGGAGGAGTGGGAGAGGGAAAGAAGCAGGACAAGGAGCCAGGGTCTGATAGCATAGCATGAGGAAAGCCCAAGTGAGGCATTAGAAACAAATTCCTGCACGCCTCATCAATCGGCCAATGAAACCAGTCTGAAGGGGAGCTGGGCAGGCTCCTGAACACAGACACCCAGAGAAAATTACACTTTGCACTTGAAAGTGCCAGGAAGCTCTGACATTTGGTGGGGAGTGTGGGAGGAAGATGTTCTTTTATCTTAAATGAAAGATACTTCACCGGCCTAAAGTGTATTTCTAAGGAGACATTCCTCTGGCTAAACAGCTCCATACATTTGCCTTGCTCGGGGTCAACAGGCTATAGTGTAATTCATGGAGTTGCTTGCTGCAGAGGTCAAAATCCTTTACAAACACTCATTAAGCTCAGTGGCACCAGGGTGCTATTATAGCCCTTTTACAAGGGAATAAAAAAGGATGTAGTGGCTAAGTGATTTGCCCAAGGTCATTAAGCAAGTCAGAGAGTTGGAACGGTTTGGGTTGGAAGAGACCTGAAAGATCATCCAGTCCCAACCCCCCTGCCACGGGCAGGGACACCTTCCACTGGACCAGGTTGATGAAGGCCTCATCCAACCTTGGCCTTGAACACCTCCAGGCTTGGAGCCTCCAGAGCTTCTCTGGGTGACCTGTTCCAGTGCCTCACCACCCTCACAGGGAAGAATTCCTTCCTAATGTCTCATCTAAATCCAGCTCCTTCCAGTCTGAAGCCATCACCCCCTGTCCTGTCGCTCCATGCCCCTCTTCAGCTTTCCTGTAGCCCCCTTCAAACACTGGAAGTCAGTGGCAGACTCAAGTGTTACACTGCTCTTACCAGCAGGCAGCTCCAGCGTTGGCCTTTATTAAATAATCATTACAAAATGTATTCATTTTAATTTGGAACTATGGAGATTGACTCTTTCCCGAGCGACAGCAAGTGGCTGTTAAATAAATACCAAGTGCTTATTACAATTGTATTTGCTGAAGGGTGGATCATCAGGGTAATGTGCTGGGTTCAATACAGAGCCTATTGCCTGTCAAATAAACATGATGAGCAGAGCAGGGACTGATGCGGAGCGCATTCGACAGGCGCTGGTGGCAGCTGCAGCTGCTCAGCACCTTCCAGAGTCTGAGCTCCAAGTGGGTTTTGCAATATATAAGGGAACAAACTGGCACTGCCAAAGCAGAGAGAACTCCATTAGTAAGATAACCTCAGGCCAGTTTCTGGAGCCCTGAATGTGGTTATAAAGGTAGTTAAACGTCATTGTAAAAACAACTCAGCCCAAGATGCTGCTCTTAAAAAGGGGAAAGGTAGTGGAAATCATTCCTGTGGCATGAAAGGGGAACATGGTTTTAGTGTTAAATGAAGGGCAGCTACAGGAAGCTAAGGATCTTGCTTCTGTTTTCATTACAGAATCACAGAATGGTATTGGTTGGAAAAGACCTTTAGGATCATCCATCACAGAATCCCAGCAGGGCAGGATTTGGAAAGGACCTCTGGAGCTCATCTAGTCCAAACTCCCTGCTAAAGCAGCTTTGTCTGGTTTGTTCCATCCTGCTTACCAAGTCGTCTGCAGCACAGGGTTGTGCAAAGCAAGCTCCTCAAGTACAGCATCACCTCCCTGCACTTAGGTCACTCTGTGACCCTTGTAGGGTCTTTCCCCACCTGCACACATTGTGAGAGCAATGCAGGAGCAGAAGCATGTACAAAGCCTCTTCTCCCAACTACCATTTTAGCCCTGGTGTACAAAGCTTCTCCCTTGCCTCTTGTCAGCTTTCAGCAAGTGCTGGCCTAGCCCTGCTCCAGTAAAACAGGACTCTGCTCCACCCCACCAGTCAGGAGACACTAATGGCATCTCTGTCAAGTCCAGCCATTATCTGCCTCCACCAAGTGTGGTGTCAAACCATAACTCAGCAGAAGGGGAGAGCTGAGTGGTCAGAAGATGTCTCTCAGAGGGATGCTCTGAACACAAAAGAAGCTGCTCTAAATTGCCAGTTTCTTTTACCTCTTTACCCAAGTGGGAGTGTTTAAAAGGAGTGTTTGTTCTCTCTGCAGCAAAAAAGGTCTTTGTGCCCTGCAGATCCGACTGCCATTTGCAGTTACACACCCAGGCAAGCACCCTGCTATAAACTAGAGGCAATTCTTAGGCTGCTTGGCTCCACCGGAGCAGGGTGAAAGGACACTACCAACAAACCCTCCGTCCTGGGGTGCCTTGTGAGGGTCAGCAGCACCTTTCCTGCAACCATTGCAGCCATCTCGGAGCAGAGAGCGTTCTCTCGAAAGCTAAGAGCCCAAGGGGCAGTGCAGGTAGCAGCTGCTGCCGGTGTTAAAGGAAGCATTGCACGAAGAGCGGCTTGGGCCGCGCTCAGCCCGGGCGCAGCGGCGCGGTGCAGTACCGGCCGGCAGCACTAGGTGGCAGCACCAGGCGGCAAGCCTCCGAGCAGAAGGAACCGCGGGGAGCGGAGCTGCTCCGAGGCTTCCAGCCGTAGCCTGACAGCATTTCGCATGGTGGAAAAATGCTCTTGATTTAAACCCCTAACGTTTCCCGTTAAGAGCTCATATCCCCCCCACAGGCTGGCACAGAGCAGTGGCTGCGGCACACAGGACGAGTGCTGCAGACCTTGCTTGGAGAGAGCAACTCCTAACCATTCTTATCTGCGGACCTTACCGAGATGTTCTTTTCCAGAGTTACTTTTTTTGTCCTTCTCCCCCTCACATTTAGTCTGGAAAGGGATGAAGGTTGAGATATGAAAATGTGGAAGATAAAGACTCTGCCCGATTCAGCAGGAGCCGGGTTGGGAACTGTGTGTGCTGCGGCTGCCCCAGCAGCAGCGAGGCAGGCGGCACAGCCACGCACGCACACCCGCACAGGCCAATTAGAATGTTAATAATAATTAAGTGTCTTACTCCTAAGACGCTGCTACACAGGGGAATTCTAAAGTGCCAGTCAGCTCATTTCATTACACGCAGCCAGACACCTCTCAGACCTTCTCTGTTTGCTGAGGAAGCAGAGCAGAGCGCTCCCAGCCCCAGCCACTCTGATGTCAGAGGCTCTGCTCAACAAACAAATGAGGGCAGCCTGCAGAAGACATGTGGCCCAGGAAAAAAAAAAGAAAAAAAAAGTCCAGCTGTGGCAGCTGAGCTGTACCCTTCAGCTCCAGCTGAGCCACAGCAAATAAATACAGGGTGAAACCTATAAATTTCCAGTTTGCAGGGGTTTGTGGGAGCCTTTATCTAGCTTTGGTTCACACGCTTCAAAGCGGCTCCGTTTCAGATTGGAGATAATCCCCTAATTAAACACAAACTCAGCCTTAAGCTCCGTGTCATCTGATTTCTACCCAAAAAATCAGAACTGGACACAGACTTGCTAGAGTTGTTCAGCTTGTTCAGCTAGGAGATTACGCTGAAGTGGACAGCAAGGGCTGGCCCGGAGGTCACCTTCCATCTGTCTGCACCACTTGAGTCACTCACCCACACACACACCCACCTTCCCCAGCCCGCAGGAATGCCAGAGCCCAGCTGACCACAACGTGCTGCTTTTTCACAAGTCAAGCTGCCTCAGATGTTACTTTGGAACAGCCACGTCCCTTGATGGGCAAGAGGACAGAAGGCTGGCAAGAGGTGCGTTTGCTGCTGGAAGAGATCTTGCATTCACATCCTGCCCTTCTGATAACACCCGGGAAAGCTGGGAGGGAAAAGCTCAGTTCCCATGAGCAGAACCTTTGCCCATGAAGAGTTTTGGAGTTTTGTTATCCCTGGCTTAAAAACAATTAAATTTGGCATGTTTTCAATACCAGAATTGTCATGGTTACTTTTCACCCAAACCTCTACTTTTCAAAAGAAGGAGGGAAAAGGAAAAAAGGAAAAGGAAAAGGAAAAGGAAAAGGAAAAGGAAAAGGAAAAGGAAAAGGAAAAGGAAAAGGAAAAGGAAAAGGAAAAGGAAAAGGAAAAGGAAAAGGAAAAGGAAAAGGAAAAGGAAAAGGAAAAGGAAAAGGAAAAGGAAAAGGAAAAGGAAAAGGAAAAGGAAAAGGAAAAGGAAAAGGAAAAGGAAAAGGAAAAGGAAAAGGAAAAGGAAAAGGAAAAGGAAAAGGAAAAGGAAAAGGAAAAGGAAAAGGAAAAGGAAAAGGAAAAGGAAAAGGAAAAGGAAAAGGAAAAGGAAAAGGAAAAGGAAAAGGAAAAGGAAAAGGAAAAGGAAAAGGAAAAGGAAAAGNAAAAGAAAAGAAAAGAAAAGAAAAGAAAAGAAAAGAAAAGAAAAGAAAAGAAAAGGAAAGAAAATGAGTGAAGCAAGGAGCAAAGTCTACAGGAGTATGGAAACAGAAAGCCTGTTGTATTCAGAGCACGCTCCAAATAAAGCAGATACAAAATAAGTTAAACCAAGACTGAGTCATTCCCATTGCCAATAAATTAAAAGAAAAAAAAATCCCTTCATTTTTCACTCCATTTCACATCAGAGAACAATCACAACAGACTACTCACTCACTGGGATGACTTTACCCCTACCCCCAAGGGGTTTCTCTGCCTCCCTTGCACAGCTCTGAAAATTACCACATTTGCCCCCATTTTACTTCCCTCCCCACACTCAGTTCACCCCATTTCAAACACTTTGGCTTCACACAGCTGCCTTCTTGCAGTTTGTTTTTCCCTAGCCTTTGATTTTTACCAGCTGCAAGAAAGAAAAGCTGCACAAAACCACATATCTGATGAGCTATGACACAACACTGCACCTGACTCTACCCAGAGCAGAAGTCACAACCAAGCCTGTCCAGCAACTGGAATCCAGTACACAAAGGGCAGATGCAGGTCCCTCTGGGTCCTGTTTCCACAGACAAGCAGAGGTGTTGTTGTTGGGGCAGCACTCTGCTGTGGCAGGTGTCTTGCATGCCCAGCTTCAGCCCTCGGAAAGTAAGAACTAAATGAAGACTCTCGAGTGAGGACTCAACTTTCTGTATAGATTGGAAGCTTTATGAGCCCAGGTATAGCTACAAATGACTTTATTGTGGGAGCTCAGTGCAAAGAATCACAGCACTTGGGTTAGAATGGACCTTGGTCAAACTCCTGCTGAAGGCAGAACTAAGTTTCAGTGCTACATAAAGCATATGACTCCAAAACAGGTGAGCAGATGTGTGGAGGGGATTCTAGGTAAAGGTCTTCCCAGATTTTAGACATATTTATGCAGGCTTAGCAGTACATAAAGAGAGTTTGCTCTAGAGCAGAGCAGCTGCTCTGATACTCAGTGAAGAGGTTTTCTGTATCGCACTGTGTTAGAGAAGGTGGAATCAGGAGCGTAGGGTGGAAACCCAAAGGGAAATGGTTAGGGCTGAGCACAAAAATCCAATTATCATTTCACAGGAGAACTGAGGGAGAATGGAGTAAACTCCTACACTGAGCTTGCTGCTGCAGATTGTGCCAGCGAGGCAGAGAAGCGAGAACAACCTGGAGACTCGGTGTGGGTATTGACTCCCACAGGGCTGCTGCTGACTGCCTGAACTGGAACTGCATTTGCAGCAGACTGGTTTCTATCTTCTGCCCACTCTGCACAAGATCACATTCCATCCACTCCCTCAGAAACACGAACTTCAGCTCTCTCAACATGTTAATGACAAATTTGAAACAGAAAACAGCAACTAAAGTTGTAAACCTGTGTTTGACAAACTCTAGACTCCTTGCACCTGCCTTACTCTGCACCTACCAGCTTTCAGACCATGGAAATAATGAAGTGGTCTTGATAGTTATCTTCCTCTCAGCAACAAATGAATCTGGTTCATTGCTATTCCAAGGCACCAGGGAAGCTGTAGGAGACTACCTGGAACTGGAAGAAGTATTAAGACCCCAGCTGCAGTCCTGTGTGCAGTTCTGGAGCCCCCAGCACAAGAAGGACATGGAAGTNTCCCATTCTATGATTCTATGATTAAAACAGTCAAAGAGTCTGAGCTTTGTTAGTCACATTCAGCTAATAAGGCTGATGTTAACTTTTGGAGGCATCACTGTCTATAAGTTAAATGAGCTGTGCAATTAGCTGGAAGCAAAATCAGCATCCTCATCTTTTGTAAGAAGGCAGAAAACTACTCCAGAAGTAAGGGTTTGATCAAGCAATCATTTGATCTTGAGGGTTCTGTGCCCAAACTTCTCAATCAGTTCTCCCTGGCTGCCAAGAGTTTCAGAATTACAGAAGCTTTCTCCTCCTGTCAACCTCCACTGCACGGAAGTGTTGAGGCAAGTCCCCACAAGATGATTATCTGCCTGCCTCGCAGTCGAAAGCTGGGAGATGTTAGCTGCTGCATTAGCTGAGAATTGCCCAGCTGCAGCTCGTAGGTTTCTCCAGGCTGACAGAGACGAGCCCGACAGCCTCGCCGTGATTAAATACCCCTTGGATCCATTTCACAACGTGCTCAACGTTTCTTATGATACCATCTGAAAATGAGAATGAACTGATCCTGTACCTGCTGAAGTTTATGGCATGAGGAATTCTTCCCAGAGTAAATTACAATGAAACGTTGAGAGCAAATTGCTGGGCTATAAAGGCAGCTCAGCCAAAAACACATCCTGACAAACACAATGCTCTTCACTCAGTGGGATGTGATCTGATTTCAGCAATTCAGCAAATATGACTATTTTCACCTGACACAATCACTGTCACCGAGGCTTTGCAGTCATTGAAGAGCTGAAATTGCACCAAAAGTTGAATTAAGATCCATTGCTGAGAAACTGTAGGGATGATACAGGAACAAATTAAGTGTGGTGTGCCTGTGCTTCCCAAGGGCTGAATCACAGAGGCCTTTCCTAACCTAAACAACTCCAAGATCCAGTCCAACACCAAACCAACACCACCACAGCCACTAAATCATAGAATCGTAGAATGGGAAGGTTGGAAGGGACCTCAAGGATCATCCAGTTCCAACCCCCTGCCATAGGCAGGGACACCTCCCACTAGCACAGGGCCCTCAAGGCCTCCTCCAACCTGGCCTTGAACACCTCCAGGGAGGGAGCAGCCACAACCTCCCTGGGCAACCTGTGCCAGTGTCTCACCATCCTCACTGCAAACAACTTCCTCCTCACATCCACTTTCAATCTCCCCTCTGACACTCCAAACCCATTCCCCTTGTCCTGCCATTCCCAGCCCTTGGCAATAGTCCCTCCCCAGCCTTCCTGCAGCCCCCTTCACATCCTGCAAGGCCACTCCAAGCTCTCCTGGAAGCCTTCTCCTCTGCAGGCTACAGAGCCCCAACTCTCTCAGCCTGTCCTCACAGCAGAGCTGCTGCAGCCCTCTCAGCATCTTGCTGGCCTCCTCTGGACCTGCTCCAAGTGCCATGGCCACAGTGCTGAGAAACTGTAGGGATGATACAGGAACAAATTAAGTGTGGTGTACCTGTGCTTCCCAAGGGCTAAATCACAGAGGCCTTTTCTAACCTAAACCATTCTAAGATCCAATCCAACACCAAACCAACACCACCACAGCCACCAAACCATCTCCCCAGAGTGCCATGGCCATGAATTTCTGGAACACCTCCAGGGATGGGGAATTCACCACCTCCCTGTGCAGCCTGTGCCAATCCCTGAACACTCTTGCAGCTGAGAAAATTTTCCTCCTCTCCAGCCTAACCCTGCCCTGGCACAATTTCAGGCCATGTCCTCTGGGTCTGTCACCTGAGGGTAGGGAGCAGAGCCCAACCCCAGCTGGCTGCTGCCTCCCTTCAGGTAGCTGCAGAGAGCAATGAGCTCTGCCCTCAGCCTCCTCTTCTCCAGGCTGAACCCCCCCAGCTCCCTCAGCTGCTCCTCCCCAGCCCTGTTCTCCAGACCCTTCTCCAGCTTCACTGCCCTTCTGTGGACCTGCTCCAGCTCCTCAGTGTCCTTCTCAGAGTGAGAGGCCCATCATGGCACAGTGCATTCCTCTCTGTCTCCAGACTCCCAGACCTTTCAATTCCTTACACTTTGTGCCATTCATTCTGTCCACTTCTACCTCAAACACAGCAAGGGAACAAATCTTTTTCCCAGATAAAGAGACTCAAACAGCTTGCAGACCACAAAATATTGATTATGTTAAGTTTGAACTTCAAATTAAGGCCCAAATGAAGGTTAATTTCAGTTATTCACATAAAGAGCCTTATGAATTGCGTCCAAAATGTATTGAAAAAGCCTCACAACTGGTGGCAAGTATTATTTGCTGCAACAAATTGAAGTTTACAGGACTGACTTGTGTATTCGAGGGGAGGAGATGTGAACAGGAGGAGATAAAGCAAGGCAGGATTTGCTAAGGGAAATGACATTTCTTTAACTGCCCCTTTGGCAAGGACAGCAAAGGGGAAAA